>JAYMFX010233790.1:0-36766 GCA_036784945.1 Monocelis spectator | reverse complement strand
GAGCATACAGAGATTATGTAGTATCCAAGGGAAGTCTAAATTTCCATAGAATTGGAGGGTCACTTAACATTCCTATTATCAACCAAACCTTTGATAGATCTAAGAATATAAAGTCTGTGCGATACTCTCGAGCAGATGCTTGTGAAATGTTCTTTATAAAATCAAAGTTGAGCTGAAATATTTTAAGTTTTTTTTATGAGAAATATCGTTTCTGTATACACCTAAGATGAAACTTGATAAGGAAATTAAAATGTTAAGAAATGTTCAGCATACTTCTTTTAATTTTTATTTTGAATTCGCCTATTTTCTAAACTCTGTCTCGACACTTGGAATTAATTTTTGGAAGGTCTTCTTTTCAGAGTGGTCTATTTCTTTATAGATTTGCTACATTGTGTTTTTTAGTTTTAGGTTATTTTAGGTTATATAATCATTTGCTCAATTTCAAGTATTATCTATTTAATACAAATTTTGTTTAAATTAATTAAGAAAAAGATCGGCTTTGTATTAAATAATTAATGAGAATATCTATAGGTATCTATCTATAAATAAAATTCATAAAATCTATTATGTATTGCTAAAACTATTCAAATAACAATTTATATGGTTTCTAGAAATGGTCTTCGGAAATGTAAAAATACAATACAGAGATACTGTGATAAAAATATGTAAATCTATCTTTACAAACATTTTAACAACAATCTCTCTCTCAACAAGATAATAAATATAACATCACAACTTCTGTGTTATTTAACTAAATTTCTTATTGGAATATCGAATTGAACTTGAACAAAACTATATGATGAGACTACTATGTATGAGATTGGATATAACTCAATTGGTTCTGTTGTGTGGTCTTGTTCTGTATAGGGGTAACAATTTTCTATCGTTTTGTCCAATTCTCTCTAAATGTAATTTCCTGCCTTATAGTTGCCCTATTTTTCAGATCTTCTTAAATATTATTCTAGCCGCTTGTTCTATATAGCTAGCCTGTATATCTATGTGGTACGATATATGGATCCACGATATATTTACGATTAAGAATTCATAACATTATTCTGTTGTTGGTGCGGAAACTTCTGGAGAGATTGGAGGTTTGAGAGCATGGAGCGTATAGTTAGGGATTCTGTGGGCTGTGAGATACAGCTTTTTTGCTTGATAAATTCTGTCTGGAGTGAATATAGAGGGGATATTTTCAGGAGTAACAGCAGGAGAATTGAGATAATTTTGAGGGCGTGTCTTGGATCGAACCGTTCAACCTCGTGATGTGAGTCCAACGAGGAGTGGTATGACAAATAGAATGCGGATGATGGAGAAATAGATAGTCAACATGGCTTGTTTATCTACAATGTGTCTCAGCCGTCGTAGAGAATTCTTTTAGAAGAAATGTTGATGCAATTGTCGATATGATTTTGCATTTAAGGTCGGGACTGAAAGCAACAAAAATCACCAAAATTTAATTCAGTCAGAATGGAGGTTTGAGTCAATTAAGGAATTTCGTCTCTGGTCTATATATACAAGACTGGTTTTTTTTGTCTCTTTTTAGTACGAGATCTGCGGTTTTGCTTTATAATTTCTGATGTGTCATCGGCATAGCTTGACACACTACGAATATGATAGGACACCTCCCTGAAGAACTCCTGAGGTGGCGGAGTGGTTTGCTGATAAAAATTCTGTAGTTTCACTTGTTGACTTGCATAATGAAACCTCTTGGAAGATTAGTCAGGGATTGAACAAGCTTGTGGTGTGGGACTGTGTCGAAAAGGCTTGCTCATGTCAAAAGCAAAGATGGAAGTGGCTAGGATCGTAGTCGTCAAAGGATTGTGTTACAAGATCATGAATGTATGAGAGTACGAGAATGGTCTGAAACCATATTGGAGTTCACCGTAATGTTTGTGAAGAGTTGAGTGCTGAGTTTAGAGAAAAGAATTTTCTCGAATTTTCTCCGGGTGGTAATAATATAATGCTAAGAGGTCGTCCGCTGATGAGGAAAGGCGAGATTTCATCTGGCCTATAGTGGCAATTTGTTGTCATCAAGTTTTAGAAGATTTCTATGGCCGTCTACAGTGGAAATAATGATAGACCAGTCAACGTCCTCGAAACCTAAAAAAACAGAAGTAATGTGGCCAGGATTGATATTAAAGTTAAAATTTACTCCCTAAATAAATTATTATTATTATTAAAAGAAAATTTGAATATTTTATTTTCAGATAGAGTTTCCCTATTTTAATTAATATTTTACTACTAACATATAATAAGTAGTATGTGTGTAAAATAGCGGATTCTGTAAGCAAGCAGTACAAGAAAAATTCCTAATCGTTGCAAAATGGTTTTCAAAGCTGTGACGGCGTGCTTGATAAAAATTCACTCTATAGACTTTATTGGGGAAATTTTCAAATTCAAAAAGTCATACATCCAAACCAATGTTCCGCAACCCCCCCCCCCCTTTTTCGGCCGATTGTTCTGATATCGCTACAAATCTGGCTGGTTATTCTGATAATTGTTGTTGACAGAGAAGAGAGACCCATAGGGGAGTATCGATTACTTAGAGTGCACTCTAAGTAATCGATACTTTTCCACTCTTGTCTGTCTGTATATATATGTACAGACAGACAGAGGAGAGATTAATCTAATAAGCTGTGTAAAATAATGGTAAATTTTAGTGATTTGAGCATTAATTTTTGATTTACATATATCTCGGTTGGTCGATTAGGTTAAATATATTTTTTGTGGCCCAATGAAGAAAATGTTACGGAACACGGGCTAATAATCAGGAATTAGAATGACAATGCTTGTAATCCGCGGAAAATTCTAAACCCTGAATAATCTACAAAACGAAATCACATACATACTGCGCAGACCATTAAGAATTCAAAATTAAATTGTGAATTATCGATATGAACCGCGCTCAACACCAAATAGGAGCAAAACTGACTTTCTCCTAACATTTAGTAGTAGTAAATTTAGATTTAAAACGAAAGATTGCAAAGAAATTAGTTTTATTTACAAACCAAAGATCATAAATTTATTAAAAAACAAAACAGAAACGACCAAAATAATCTCAAAACATTGAAGGATAGCTAACTGAATCGAACAAATCACAGCCCTTCTCACACAAAATACTCACTGTCAATGTTAAATTTTGAGATTTAATTTAATTAATATTTAATAAATTAATTTATTTGTAACAAAAACATAATCAGATTCATCATTATTAAAAAACCCTCCCATTATCGAATAAACTCAATATACATCATTTAATAAAAGCTTTGTGAAAAGAGGCTAACTAACAATCAATATTGTTCTCACAAAAGCACTTTGTTTTATTAATCAAACACTATATATGGTATGTACAAGCAAGCCAGAAGGGAGAGTAAAACTCGGTAAACAGAAAATAGTTAGTAACCTAACTTATTTCATAACGTTAATGTACAACTTTTTCCAACATTGCTAACAAAGTCTAGTACATAGTAATAGAGGTTTCTCTTTATATCAATTTTAAAGTGTGGGTCTCGCTTGTTGTGGGCGCAGAGCCGCTTGTAAGGCAGGAGGAGGATTAAGTTGAGCAGCGACTCCACCAATGAGCGGTGGATTAGCCATGCCAACAACAGCAGGTAGACCAACACTAGGCAGTGACTGACAGGAGGAGGAGGAGGAGGAGGAGGATGGCGCAGCAGTTGTCTGTATCGATGCTATAGTCGGTAATCCCGGATTAACAGCGGTAGTTGTAGTCTGGCCTGGTGACAAACTGTTGCTGTTGTCCGCTCCACCGGACAAAGTTGAACTGAGTGAAAGTGAAGGTGGCTGCGTTGAGGAACTTGAAGAGGCTACCGAATTTATAGGCGACGGACTCACACCACCAGGCAGTGCGGCAGCAGAGGATGCTGTCACGAGTGGATTTTGACCAAGTGACACTTGTGCTGGAGTTGTCACGCTGGAAGTTAGTGTAGATGAGGCAACAGATGAGGCCGCACTGGTTGATACGGACACTCCACTCTAAAATTAAAGGCAACCCAATACAATTAATTCCAGCCAATCCAATCCACGCATCATGATGACTGCGTCAAATTTTCAGCAACCAATGAGTAGCACCTACCTGCTGTTGAGCAGCAGCAGCTTGCGCTTGTAGTGCTTGAATAGCTTGAGCTTGCTGTAGTACTTGGGCTTGCTGCGCAGCTGCCACGTGTTGAGATTGCTGCGCTTGAGCTTGCTGAGCCAAATATTGAGCGAGAATATGCTGCTGATGCTGATGTTGCGCGGCTGCCACGTGCTGCTGCTGCGCGGCCGCTTGCTGAGCCAGAAGCGCTTGTTGTTGATGCTGTTGATGCTGTTGTTGCTGCTGCTGTGCAAGCAATACCTGCTGGAGAAGATGAGGATTTTGACTGAGACCAGGGTGAACAATTTGAATCAAACGACCATCGGGTCCTTGAGCCAGAATGGTTGGAGTCCCTCCACCAGCGGCTAGTCCTTGACCATGAGAAGCGGCTAAAAGCGCCTGCTGTTGTAGCTGAGCGAGTAGAGCCGGGTTGATAGAGCCACCGCCACCGCCCGCTAGTAATGGATTCAACTAAAATAGCGAAAATTACGTGCCAAATTAGTTGCATGAAAGCGTGTATTTATCGTTTTGAAGCTTTAAAATGACTTTATAAGAGATCATTTTTACATCATAAAAATGAAACATCCTCCGTGAAGTGGCTCTATTCAAAAACTGAACATACTGAGGGGGCCTACAAATTTAAGGCCCAGCGACAACCCGATTACCAAAACGAGCGAGCAAAGCTGATATTGGGGTTTTTAGCTGGAAGAAACTATTTCTTTCGACGCTAGAAGAAGCTGAATGTGTTGTAAAGAATACCAATTCTATTTCGTGATGATGTTTTAATGGAAAAAATAATTTTATTGTCAAAGCTAATTATGATTAACTATCTATTGTTACAGTATTTTGTGCTACGAATATTATCAAGAGTTATGTTTATCGTAAATAAATTCGTAGATTTCACCTGCTGTGTAGCTGTAATATCATTTCAACATTGTGAAATGATAAAATCGCCTTTTTAACTATCATTCAACTGAAGTACGAGATAATACAATCGAATTAGTTTAATCCGGGTTCGCTTATAAACTATGCTTTTTTAAAGGGTATCTTATATATTAATCTGTAAAGGCAGACCAGTTTATTAAAAATAAGCTTGCCATTTGTTGTCATTTCCTATTTGATGAATTCTAGTCTGTTTATGCAAATGTCAACATTTAAACTTTTATCCACCAATTCATGCAGCCACAAGTGACATTGAAATAAAGCTTGGATATAAACCCACCTACTCTAGTAGTAGATAATATGTATATTAATGAGATTCATTGGAATCAAGCAAGCAAACACAAAATCACTAACCGACCAACCAATTTATAGACAGTGATACTCTCATGTCGCTTTCATAACTTAAACATTTGTTCGTAACATACACTGACATTAACGAATTTAATAGCACAGACTGAAAATGACAACACTAAAACTCACTGAATTGCGCATAGCCGATGCCTTAAATAGAAAATATGTATTTAATATTTCAATAATAACAACAACCAAAAACCACTCTTTCATCAAGATAAATCTCGCCAAATAGTCATAGAAATCGGTACTTTTCAAATTTCAAACATTTATAATAATCTTGAGCTGATATTTCATTTATATACGAGTATTATGGTATGGTTATATTAAACCCAGCACACTATCCATAGATATTTACTATAAATAACAAGATCAAAGTATTGACCGTTAAATGGTTAAAGTAATCTCCGCCCAAATTCCATAGAATTCGAGGGTTACTTTAACGATGTTGAAAACAGTTTTTCAGTGAAAGTGAAACAGTGAAAGTAGTTTTTTTCTATACAATTTAGGGTTTATAGTCTTGGAAATTCGGACTGCAAAAATAGTAGGATGCAAATTCGCTAAAGTGACCCTTCAATTCTATGGAAATCTAGATTATGAAAGAAACTAAGATAACAAACAGCATTATCTATAGATTTTTAGTATTTAGAATTAGAAAAGTTCTTTTTAATACTCTCATTTTAATGAATCCTCGTAAATCCTTTTTAGGACGAATGTTTTTTTTAAAATTTCGCGCGAAAATAGCTATACGAAATAATTAGCAACCATGAAATTCATAAAAGGGAACTCACCCTTGCTAATAGCTGCTGTTGCAGGATCTGAAATTAATAAATAAATAAAAATAAACATGTAGTCAAGTCTCTTTCAGAGAAAGAACAAAATCATCGTGATGTCATCATTATATGACTGAATAGGTTACATACTTGCTGTTGCTGCTGTTGCAATAATGATACGGGAATAACTTGCGGGGTCATGGAGACGACACCACCAGAGTGGGAATGTGTAACACCGCTGCCAGAATGAGTAGTAGAAACGGCACCGCCAGAATTAGCGGCCGCCTGACTGGCTTGAGCTTGCGCCATAGCCATCATCAAAGCATTCGCCTGAGAGGCCTGCACAGCGGAGCTCATCAGCGGAATATGCGCCTGAGAATATACGGCGCTAGCAACGGGATTTTCAGAAGCAGCGCTGACAAATTGCTGCTGCTGCTGTTGTTGATGATGATGAAGAAGTTGAAGCCGCTGTATCGCTTGCTGAGTTAAAATGCTATTTTGCGACAGGCCCGCTGAGCCAAGCAACTGCTCGTGAGTGAGACTGGCGAGAGACACCGAGGCGAGTTGTTGTACAGTGGACTCGGGTTGAGACACTGGATCGGGACTGTTTGAAGCACTAGAATCCGACACTACAACTCCAGTTCGCTTTAACGCGTGCTTTTTCGCTTGCTCTTGTAGCGCTGAATTTAACAAGACAATCATTCCTTTACAATTCCCAATCAATACTGGAAAATACAAATTTTTTATATATCGTCTTATATCCGAATAGGGTACCTTTGTACTGTTCTGCTTGTTCGGGAGGTATTACAAATGCGGGACGACCTGGTGATCGTTTGGCTACAGTAGATTCACTACTCTTGTCTTCAGATTTTCTTTTGTGTGGATTTGATGAGCTGGATGTCGATGATTTATGGGAAACGTCTAATCCTAGGGTTTTCGCCATTTTAGCAGGTACCTAAAAAAATTTTTAAATGCAATTTAAATAAATATTTTTCAATGATTTTTAATTATCGTTAAAGAATGACCAAGTATTTTTTTATTAACAACCTGAGGTCCGATATAAGTAGAAGCAGATTCTTTATTATTAGAGCTTGGTAAGGGAATGTTCTGTGCGCTTTCTTTACTCTTCTTAGTAGCCTTTTTCTTGTTCGCAGGGCCTCCAAAATCCATAGACGGACACCACTGACCAGGCACAGGCTTACTACCCAAACCACCGGCTTTTGGCTTTTCCTTTGGCAACGGAATATCAAGACGAGAGGAATCTTTGATACTGCCGGTGTTGCTGCCTGGACTGCCATCGGTTTTCTTTTCATAGGGATCCTCACCTGGTAAATACGGGCCGAAACTTTGCTTTTCTAAAACATCCAATCGGATAAAATTTACAGAATCATTTAATGAAAGCCATAAAAAGTAAAGTAATTTTTTCCTAAAGTCCTAACCTGATTGTGAAGAATTTGGTTTATTAAGAATATCTGCCATAACATTAGCCGGGACATTATTCGACTTTGGATTAGCAGAACTGACGGTCTTTTTCTGTTGAATTCTTCTAATTCTGGCCAAATCTTTGTCTTTATGACTGGGACTGATAGAACGATGCATATCCTTCAGACGACTTCTACTTCTTCGATTTGAGTTTCGACGACTTGAATAACCACCCACATGATGTCTCCTAGATTTATGGTCACAAGATGAACATGACCGGGATCTACTTCGAGAGCTCGAACTGCGTGAATAGCTGGAATAGGATCTTGTTCTTGAGCGAGAATAAGAACTACCATAAGAGGATCGACTAGAATCACTGGTATAGGAACTTGAGCTGTAACTGCGAGATCTTGAATAAGAATAATAAGAAGAGCTCCTTCTATGTCTTCTTCTATGAGATCGAGAGCGAGAATACGAACCAGACGAATCGGAGCGGGATCTCGAATAACTGCTAGATCTACTAGAATAGGAATATTTACTTCGACGACTTTTTCTTCCAGACTTGTCAGAGTTTGCGGACGAGTGTCTCGATCGACTTTTTCGTTTAGAAATGGACTTGGCCGTTGAATTTTCTTTAATAGAGGGCAAATTAGGTTTTGTGTCAGTGACTGCCTTCTTAGAATTATTTTCACCAAATTCGCTATCAGAAGAGTCCCAACCAGACTTTTCAGTACCTTTGACAGTTTGCTTGGCTGACGCAGTAGTGGATGAATTTCCTTCTACTTTCAAAGAGGTATTGATCAATTCTTTATTTTCACTGCTCGACAGTGTGGGTTCTTTTTTAATCGATAGTTTTTTGTCCACTGACTGATCAGCATTGGCACAATTAGTTATCTTATTATCGGCATTAGCATTCTTGTCTTCTTCATCCTCGTCAGAGCTATAAGCAACGAGAAGATGAGCATCTTTACTGATATTCTTGCTACTTTTTGATTTGTGTTTTTCTGTTGAAGATTTTACGTCTGTTTTAATTTCATTGACTAGTACTTGTTCTGATTTTTTCCCCAAAGCTTCCGCTTCAATTGACAACTTATCTGGCAAATCTTTCACAATTAGTTTATCGTGCTTGCTCTTGTCACGTTTACTCTTCTTCTTTTTTGATCTTTTCGATTTTTCGGAATCATTTGTAACTTTTTTAGATTTCTTTTTCTTCTTGGATTTAGATTTCTTCTTTTTCTTCTTACCCGTGCTCTGTTTCTTTAAATCATCAGTCGGTGGTGGCGCTTCTTCGACAATATCAGCATTCGTAGTTTCTACATTAGTAGATTCAACCTTATTCATTTCGGTTATCGACTCTTTTGATTTCTTCGATTTTTTTGACTTTCTTTTGTGCTTCCTTTTCTTTTTAATGATAGTGTTGTCTCCATCGTTCAAAAGAAATGAAAAGTGAAGTGGATTAACACTATAAATCAAAGATGGCTCCGTTTTAGTCAACAGAATAAATTCAGTAGGCCAATCAAGAGAAGAAGCACCATCCGATCGACGCACTGTTACGGTTAATGAATTTTTCGATATAGTCGATATTGGAGCATCAATTCTATCACAAAGCTCCTCATCCTGATCCTCACCGTCACAAGTGGAATTCACTTCATCTAAAGTATTAGTAGGTTTAAGTTAATTTGAAATTTAGAATGATACGAATTTCGTTAGACTGTATTGCATTTATTCGCAATTCTTGGCAAACAAATGGAAATATTTATTGACTCTATTGACGCTGGAACCAGCTACCCCTCGAATGAGATGCCAGCAACTATTAACTAAAAATTTACTAACAATAATAATCACAGAGAAACTCTAAAACAAAACTCGAGTAAATACCTTTTTTATTTAAAGAATCTTGTTCAAATATATCACCCTCTTTGTTAACTAAATCCGTTGGTCTTTTCAGTAAAACTTTCGGCTTAGATTTTGAGTTGGAATTTTCTTTATTATAAGAATCATCGTTCGTCTCGGAGGGATTATTCTTAGCGAACGGTCCAGGAATAGTAGAATTTGTCACCGAATTTTGACCAGAACGCTTCAGATTAAATGAGATAGGGGAAGTTGACGCAGACGAACTGTCCTGACCATTGGCACTGAATAATCAAATTTATTAATAAATTAATTGTCGAATAATTATATCATCATATCAATGAATCTATGATTAATAAAGTATGTAAGTACTGTAGGCTAATACCGTTACACCAGTCGGGCCATTTAACCAGAATGAAAATTTTATATTTAGCGGCACGAATTAAACATTAATTAAAAATAATGTTAATCTATCGATCAATAATATTTATATTCGCTTTCATTTTGCAGTCTATAAAAACATAAGTTAAGTTAACATTCTTAAATGATAATAAGTAAAGAAATAATATGCAGTACGATGTCGCTGAAAATATATGGCAAAATAATAATGAACAATACAATAATAATCAATCAATCGGAACATCTATAAGATTCTTTTTAAAACACAGCATAACATTGAAATATTATTATTAGTCGTCTAAATTTCTTAAAAAGGTAAAATTGGTAGAAGAAAAAGAGGTACCACGCGGAATTTACGATTGGTAAAAATGTTGGTGTGGTTTTTGAGATAAATTTCTCGCTTAGTAAAATACATAAAGGCAGAAAAATCATGCTCGAAACGCCAAATAAAGAATGTAAGTAGCAAAATTTTGTTGCCTATAATATTTTCATGCATTTCTATAATTTTCACTCAATATTGACAATATTTTTTGTTTGTTGTTGACTAAGTATAAAACGGCAGTTTTAAAATAAATTTACTAAAATATGATGTGTATATTGACCGGACACTAGTTTTTGTTCGTTTACCTAGCTAAAGAGTGATTATAATATGCAAGGAACATAATTGGTAGTAACTAAAATAAGGTAATTAAGACAAACCCTAATCTTGAATCACCAAAATCACAACAACTTCGTGCATACAAAATTGTGGCTGAATGTAATTTACTATGACTATCACAATAACCATTTAATAAATCATCAATAAGAATAGATAAAAACAAGCACTGGGGAAAAAACATTCGAAGATGTATACCAATTTTAAGTCTCTCAATAAACAATAATTCCAACCATACAGGTCAAATTCAATTGATGCTACAGTTGGTTTTAGCAAAGCAAGCCTTCTTTCTTTTATACATGATGAAATGAGCATACAGTTAGATGTTTTTTAAATCAATCAGAAATCTGATTTAGGAATTTCTTTCACATACCCATACCTCTCAATTAATACATATTTATTATCAAGGGAAACTTAACTCTGAGAAATTGGTCCAGCTATTAAAATTTTCAGTTAGATTCATTAAGTGCTTCATCAAAAACTAAAGTCAATAATTAATTCCTTGTGTACGTTGATCGGCAGTTACTAAATGAGAAGTATGCTCAAGATTGAAGAAGTTAAGGGTCGATGAATCCAAGTAGAGATAGAAAATGATCTCATGGTAGATTATGGCTGTGATTGGTAGTCAGTCATCTAGATTCTTTAACAGCGAAATTAATATCTAATACATTTTGATATAAGTATATGTATAACCCGATTCGAGACTATTTACTATAAATAAGACTTTACTTTTCAAATGAATTGCCTTCAAACTTTATTGAATATATACTGGGCGGTTTTTTTTGTATTATCTAGGCAACAAGGTTTAATAAATCAGACAGAACTACATATAAAGGCACAAAGATTGGGAGGGAACAGCTAAAAAGTGATAGAACTAGATAGCAAGTTTAGTTAGCTGCAATAGGTAGTTATAGTCCGTATCATACATTGTTAAGACATTTTCAAACACCCACCTAGAACCTGGAAGCTGCACACAGTAAATATTTTAGACTAGATGGACTCACGTTAACTATAATACATGAATTGATATTCCATTCTCATTTCATCTTTTAATCAACTACATTGCAATGCTGATGACATATATAGGGTCTCATAAATACTGTCACTTCTCATTAAACGCTGATATATAATATAGAAGTTTTAAATAAATCATATTTAAACTAACATTATTATTGTGTAAGCATATTTATGAGACAGCCTATATAAACTACTTTAATTCTGCCTAAATTGCTCGTCTTTTACATTCTTTAATATTTCCTATTATAATTTAAAAATTAAAACAACTCTAGTAATATTAGATATTTTTCGAACAGTCCAATTTATACATATATACACATAATATGTATCCTAGATGGATGTTTGTGCAGCCATGTATACAATAGTAAAATTTAAATTATTCATTTAAACCACAAAAGCTTAAACGTGCAATTTCAAGACATTACCCACATGTTGGAACTAAAAATAGACAATATTGTTGGTTAGATTTAAAAAGCAAGCATTTATTTTATTTTTCATAATCGACCAAATAGCTTAGTGCCATGAAGTGTAGATAATAAACAAATAGTCAGCAATATACAGCGGTGACTAAATATAAGTTATAAAGACGAAATATATTAGAAACGTAAATTTATAAAAATAGATTATCAACATTAACTTATATAGTACATTAATAGTCAGATCTCGTATATCCGCAAATTTATGCTGGAACAGAAATGTTCGGATAAACGGTGACTGTACATTAATTCATTTTCAGTAATTAACCGTATCATTTATATACATATGTACATATATGTTGTTAGTTAAACTGGGGAAAGTCACTAGGAAAAATTGATACTTATATTAAGTTCTATATTGAATTAACGTTAACGATAATGAAAATAAAATATCCATATATTTAAGTAATAATACTATTAATAGTATGCAGCCATTATGATAGAAAGGGAAATTAACTAATATGTAAACAAATCTTTCTTGAGTAGCGGACTAACAAACATAAAATATAACGTCACTTATATTTTATGTACTATAGCTATATAGTAAAACCAGATTTGATTAGTTATTCTAGAACACCGTGAGAAACATATCCGTCAAAAGCCAGGGGTTATCAGCAATGAAGTATGCTCCTTACAAATATGAAATAATATATTTTAGACAAATTATTTTAGAGTTAAGAATTAAAATAGAACTTAACCAGAACGAATATGACCAGTTAATATCCACTTCGAATTCACTTTAACATGGATTCGAAATGTCCGAATTAAATAATCATATAGTTTTAGTATTGATTAATAAATCCACAGGAGATACTTAATGCATAGAACTTACGCTTCAGAATAGCATTAAAAATAATAATGCTACTGAGCTATCTTAACGAGATAATATTCTATAATTATAATTATATCAATTATTTTGTATGAAACAATACGTTTTTAGAAAATGATGACGAATAAATACTGACCAAATGACACGTGTGTTTTCATTAGGTCATTTAAATAACGCGACATAATCAGTCAATATTATTATTATTACGAAAGCACACATAGAACAATGTGCCTGTACGAACAAACATGCTAATTATAAACTGATAACCCGCCACTCATTAATAGTAATAGAATAAGGACAAAAAACAATTTTCATTAAAAAGTCGGGTGTACCATTTGTGCTTTGGGATTTCAGATAAACAGAATTTCCATTGCAATTAAATAAATAATTATAATGAAATGAAGAAAATCGCCTTGAATGCATCTTAATACAAAGATTAAGATATAAAAAAGGCACCCTTATGAAGAATGTAAGCTAGAAAAGCGCACAACACAAAACCAATATAGTATAGTATATTGATTAATGAAATAAAAAAATCAAATGAAAGACAAATCTTTCATAAAACAAACAATCAATTATTATAACTATCTAGATCTGTGACAAATGTTATTAAGCATTCCAACATTTTAAAACAAGAATGATGTAGTAATGTAGTATATGAACTATAGAATAGTCGGTGTCCTTTACTAAATAGATTGCTTGTGATTATCCTAAAGAGCGAGTAGATAAATGCAGTGTTTTACAACCGATAAAATTAAAATGAATTGTGGTTAGACAAGCCATATTAAAATATCATTTTCTGATGATGGACTAGAAAATACTTACAAAATATTTGAAATATTATATCGACATGCTCAAATAAATTCTTGAATCGCCAATTCATTAAAAAGGTGTGTTATCATTTTTGTAAACAATAATACTGTTGGTTTTTTATAATAGCATTAATGAGTCTTGATCCTATTTTTTTTAGTAAAGTTTTGCTGTTACAATTTTTATATAATATACACTACTGGTGATCAAAAAAGGTTACATTTTTTATAAATTAAATTATAACTGGATGTTCAACTAACTTTGGATAAAATGAACAGAACATTTGTTAGCTCAAATCACAAATAGCATAAATAATTTAGTGACGGTCTCATTTGTACACGCCTGGGAAATTCAATTCCGTTCTTCAATTAGAAGATGTAACATTCAAGTATAGTATACAGCTATTCCTAAAGGGATTGAGATCGGTGTCCCCTTCTAATTTAAGCTCATATTGAGAGTAGGCATACATATTTATGTACGGGCTTATGAACACCTAGAAAGTGGATCTTGCAAGTAGAGAGTTTGCAACTATAAAGACAATTATGGTTTAACTTTCTAAACCTAAAAGAAGTGCTGCCAATTGAGTTATAATTTTAAACCTTTTTTCACCACCAGTTTGAAATACAACAATTATTTATTAAGTTACGATTAAAAAATTTCAATTGAATCCAACAAGACTATAGTTACATATTTGAATGGATCAGATTACTTAATACAGTTTGATTAAATGAAATTTACGGTTGAAAACACTGCAACGATCTGTGTGTCTCAGTACATGTATATCACCACGTTTCTGCAAGAAGTAAATCATTTTTGAAAGGGAATACTAAGATACTAAGTTAAACAAAAAAGTATAAATGTTATGAATAAAATAAAACAAGCATGACAATCAAGTAATACCACGCATTTGTGATCAAAAAGATTAGTTAGTAATAGCATTACAAATAATATTATTTTTTTTTATGATAATGCATTATAAGATTAATTAATCACTATAATGTTAAGTGTTATGAAAATTTTCATAAAGGCGCATTAACCGACCAGTCATAGTTTTTTATTTATTTATTTATATAAGTATATCTTCATTTTATAGTTTTATCACAAGCCTAATCTTTAAAAAAAAGCATATTACATTGATATAGATAGATATAGATAGATAGATTTGGTGAATAATAATAACATAGGACGTTTATTTTCTTTATTTTCTAATATGTCAAAACTACAGACGATTTTTATTTTAATATTGGGCATGTAAATCACAAATTAAACGCTGCTTAAATGTATCAATAAGATAGAAGATTTACAAACCTTTAGCAGAGCCACGTCAACCTGAGTAGGAATTAGCAAGACAATCGTTAGAGAAAATTTATCAATGCGTTTAAAGAAAAATATCTGCTTATTTATCTAGACATCAAACACTTAATATCTACAAAAACGTATTTTTAAATAAATACATTTTAATTAAGCTATACATAGTAGAAATTTCTTAGGAAAACTATTACTGTAATCACTTAAAGTTAGCTAAGCATCTTAAGAAAAATAGAAATCGAGATACTTGTAATGACTTACGAAGATTTGATTGTTGATACATCGTCCAATTGAGACTAAAATAAAACAAATGCATTTAATAATTAGCGAAAGCTTTCAACATATAAACTATGTAATTGTTGTTATTTTGGTTTGAAAAGAAAGGTTTGGTTTTAAAATGTTACAACAAAAATATCTCAAACATTTAAGTAATGGATTAACGAAACAGTATGAATAAATATTTATCTATATTCAGTTAGGGCAACTTTACTTAAGAAATTAGTAACGTAATATTTACAAGCGTTAGTATTTTGCATACGATATATGTATTATGTAATAGTATGCTATGCACATCGGAAATAAAAGTATATATTTCATACATTACCTTTGGGTTCGGTTCTGGTTGAAATCCGGATGAATCAGTTTTCTAAAGGAATTATTGTAAAGGAAACATGTAAAATAAGTTGAGTATAAAATAAAAAATATTGAGCAACAGAACTTACTGATCCAGAAGTATCAGCCTTCATTTCTCCCGCCAAACCTACAATCAAATAATAAATACGTTAGCAAAACACCCTTTTCGGAAGTTCGTTCGCAAATGATTAATTAATAACAAAATACATAAATAGAAATCGCTGTATATAAAAATGCAAAAAGTATATAAATCCTAAAAAATAAACCAACTACTACATAGTTAAAAATCATTGCAAAACGAATTCAACAACTATTTGCAATAAATTCAATTTGGCAATAGAAATTATTCTAGTAATAAGGCAAAGAAATTCAAACCAATACATAGGATTAAGCACATATAACAAATAAGTTATGTATGTTAGAAAAATAGTGATAATAAATAATACATATAATATGCATCGACGAATCACCCAATAGTGCCACAATATCTGATAAATTATAACTCGTAAACCTAAATAAGAAATCCAATTTAATTGACATTCTACAAGCACGCCCTGATTATTTTATGGTCCTCATAGTAATATCCATGGCACAAAAATAAAAGCTAGTGGACAATCATAGTTTCTTTCATAATTCAAGGAACGTATTTATTGTGGCTAACTTTAATTATTGAATACTGAAATAATTTTTTTTCGATAATTGCAGGGATAAGTATTTGTTTATTTCTTTTATATGTTAGACAGAGTAGAGTATAGCACAATAATGTCTATATTTTACGAATAAAAATTTATATTTAGACGTGCATATGACAATTTGAGATAAATAATGTGACTGAATATATTATTTTAAATTTAAGAGTGTGTTGATTTAGTAAGACATGTTTAGTTGTTTTTAAACTAATAGCATGCGAAAAACAATACAATTATAGAGCACTAGTCACACGATATTTAAGTAACACCACCAAAGGAAATTATCAAATATTCTGGATTAAATTCTACGGTATTATAATATAGTCATATATGCGCTCAGACAATAAATACGGATCAAGGTTAAGATAACAGGACAAAATTTAGCAAGTAAATTATTTATACCATGTAATTTATCAAAAAGTTAAAGGGATCGCTATTACAAAGGATTAAATGACCTTCGAGTTATATATCCAACCAGCAGATTTGCTAATCCTTTATTTTTGAAAGCAATAATTGATACAGAATTATCACCGCGCGCAGATAAATATAAAGGAAACTGAAATTCAAAATGTCTTTGTATAAATCAATAGAGGGATGTAGTATTGCAATTACAAAAAGACTAACTAAAATATAATATGTATTATCATTGAAGAGGAATTATAAAATTCGAAAGGAAAAGTAAAGTGCATAGCGGTGCCTGAAATATGTTCATTAAGGATCTCCATAAATAGTTTATGTACTATAAAAGCACTCATGCAAGATACAATTCTTTACATTGCAGGGTGTCCATAAAAAACGAAATCACTTCAATGTCGGATAATTTTTTTATGATGAAATAATCAATATATTTTCTAGTGTCTCTTAAAACTTTTAAAGATTCATTATTACATATATCATTAAAATGTATTATTGGATGTGTAGAGTTCATTGAAGCCAGTGTTGCATACTTTGAAGACATATATGGTGGAATGACATTCAATGTACCTACAAAGGATTTCTGTAAGAATAATTTTCAATTTCATTGAATTACAGATACTCATTTATGGTAAGTTGTACTTTAGATCGATACGATATTGATATGCGCTTGTTCAAAAGGAGCATTAGCTAACTGGAGGTTGTTGTTGATTTAACATGAAACATGTTGTTGTTTTGTTGCATAATATAAAAAGATGTAAACGGAGTCCTTTCATTCAAACAGTTGATGCTTTTTTAAAAGAGTTCATAAATTACCTGACACAGTCCTGAAACAATAAGAAGCTTACAGTTCTCGTCTTCTACTTCTAATAATAGTTCTTTTTCAAACTTGTTATAACATTTTATTACGATCGATGACACATAAACTCACCCAAATGTTTCAATAGAAATAATAAGTTGTGGACACCCTGAGGTTTAAACACTAAATATCAAACATCATAGCCACCCTATTGACAAAACACATAAAATTACAGTATTTTATAAAAAAGCAAGACATAGTATGATACATAGGTATTTAATAGAATAATTCGTCTCACTGAGTAAATTTGAAAATTGTCAACTAAAATATCTTGCTTTTCTATACTTAGTTATCAATACATCCTTAGAATACAATAGGACTTCTTTTTAAATTATAAATGTAGCAATTGTAATTACCAATCTAGAACCGAATTGAAAGACTTTTTCTGTTGAATAAAGAAATATAATTGTGTTTGAATTAAAATTGAGGATAAAAATAACAATAAATAATTCAACAAAGCAGCATACTGTATTAAGAATTCGAATTTTAATTTAAATGTGTTATTAAATATTAGAAGTAAGAAGCGATTTTATTCAATGGAATCCCAGTTTCTTATTTCTTTCAAAAATAAATTAATGAAATATCGACTGCAAGAAACCACGCGAATTCAATCTTAAAATATGAACTGTCTGATAGTAATCAGCTTAAACACATTCATTTGTACTATATCAAAGCGCTAATCGACAAATCGCTTAAAGATGATAAACAAAATCAAATCTCCAACTCGTTAAATTAGAATTTATTACACTTTAGTAATTCAATCTTTTGAAGACAATTTCGTGTATTTCATTGAGATATCAGTAATAGTAAATAAAACAATACGTGGATGCTTAATCAACACACAAAACAGAAAACAATTATCATAAATAGCACAATTATTGGAACACAACTTGCAATAAATAAAATATAACACCGATCGTAGATAAAGCTAAGTATTTAGCAGCAATAGTTACATGCTATTAATCTGTAAATGCTATACAGGATTACGAATGATGTTCTAAAAATTAAGCAATCAAAACAACTTTCACACAGATGCAAATTAAAATAATAAAACTAACATGCATTTTCTAAGAGCAGTTATGATATTTACAAAATGAAAACTTAAAGCCATTTTAGCTAAGATTTTGAGTGAAACCACAGTGTCCAATAGCATGTATAAAATAGCATGTTTTTTCTAAATAGTATCAATAAAAGGTCAAAAATTCAATTCAATTCCTTCTATAACGTATTCGAAACGTATGTTGGAAAATATAATTGACCAGCCATTTTTGGATAAATAATCTGCACTAACAAACTACACTATAGCATTATATTAATGACAAATACGTATCGTCACATTGAGGACTTATTATCTATTATGAAATAATTTGTAGCAGTACACATTTTGTTTTTAACTATTATCAAAGTATACTTGCGAAATTTTCTCTATTCAATAATAGTTTATTTTGAAAATCGCCTTCCAATTGACGAGATGAATACTTCAGTTCCTAAACAGTCTTTTACTATCATTGAATTATTTCAATTTGGTTGATGTAAAATGCTAAATGAAATCTCTATATCTATTGTTTTAAAGTTGTAAAGTAAATGATATTAAGAAAACTGAAAATATAATAATAATGAAATATCTGCTCTTAGCAATTAAACAATTTAACTGGAGAGGTAGAAAATTTTGAAAACGGAGATAAGTTTTCAAATTCTCAAAACGGGAACTACTGATTTTACACTAATAAAAATGATGCGATACAATTAATATACATATATGTACATAACATCAATTTAATAATAGATGGAATACATTGCATTAATGAAGTATAAAATCAGCAATACGGTTTTAACAATTCTTAATGATTTAATTAGGGCAAATTTACGTCACTAGGAAGGGCAATATTACTTTACTATAATTTTCGAATTCTGAAATATACAAAATATATTAATTATATGTAATAAACTTAAGAAATATGAATGATTTTTTAATTTCATAGATTTTGTAAGGGTTAAAGTGTTGAACTTAAAGGTTCATACAATCACTGTTTAAATAATAGGATTATTATCAAGCAAAATTTAAACAGTGCAGTAAATAACATTAGGAATGTACATAATAATAATGTGTAGAATCGGCCCTCATTCTAACTCATAAAAATCATACTCTAGAGATATAAACGTGAACATTTTGGTAGTGATGGTAGTGATATTAGGCTACAATACACAGCCATTTGTATAAATCCACTTGTAACTGTAGTAGACAAAATAAAAGAGATTCTTGACAGCAATTTCAGAATGAAATATCATCTTTGACTAAGTATCAATATTTTGATTATCAAATTGTGACTTCGTACTACATACATTTATTTTGAAGTAAATGAAAAAAGATTTACAATGAATAATGATCAGTTAGAGCATGCAGAGTATAATTTTTACAAAAGATGCTGAGCAAGCAGAGAGCACATTTTAATAATGGTAATATTGACAAGCCAAAATAATTTACTACAATCAAATTAATATTAGTCACACACATAATATAAAACATTTATGCATTTAATGTTTAATAAAATTAATTATTATGTATCCAAAGTATGTATGTGTGTGCCTAAAGATAATTAAATGAAATTTGTATTTTGAAAATTAAATATTCGAATATATATCATATAATACTAACAAAATTATGAATGCATGAAAATATTAGCAAGATTCAAATGATGCTTGATATATGTAATAAGCTAAGCAAGCCATATTGATAATAAATCAGTTATATAATATGCATATAAAGCAAATATATACAGTTCTAACACAATATAAGTCAAAACATAAACAAACTGAATACTTATGACAAAAAAGAAGGTCCTCTAGTCCATAACAAATAAATTTATTAACAAGATGCATACACTTACCTTTGAAAGTTAAAAGAGAGAGATATTATAGATTAGATTTAGTTTGAAACAAATGATTAAAGTTTCTTACTTTCAAGATTTCTTTTTAATTTGATACGACCATGAGATGCCATAACTTTCATCAAATACTTCAACAAAGTATCTAAAGATAAAAATATTAATAGATTCTTTATTTGTATGGACAGGTCTTGTAAATTACACAAAATTAGCCTTATTTCAGTGAATAAATCCAAATAATTTCATTAGAAGGAATTAATTTTTTGGTGTATTGGAACAGTAGTTTTTTTATACAGTGCTCTCTGCTTAGTGGATATATAAGTCATAAATAAAATTATTTTGGAAGTTTAGATTTTGGTAAGAAAAAATAAATTTTAGGAATACAGGGGTGCCTATTTGAAAATGAAAATTAATTGTCAAATAAGTAATTTGAAAACAAAAACTGTATGTATATACAAGTCAATGTAAATGATTCAAATTGAAAACCAACATTTTCAAATCCATAACTTTTGTAATCAATATTAAATACAATGTAACATCATATATGTTTTGTTAACACTAAAATAACAATTATAGTTTGTATACTATCACTCAAAAAATCAAGGAAATCTATTATATTTGATGGTTGGGTGCTTGAATTGTTTAATACAGAAGAATCACTGAGATCTACCCAACAACCCAGCTTATTAATCAATAGTGCAGCCAATATACATAGATGACCTAAACTCAGTTCTATTTTTTTTGTACAAGCAAAAATATATGTTCTGAGTAATCATTACTGTGTGGTATACAAAATATGGCTAGCATTAAAGTATGGCCTTTAAATAAATATCCAAAAATTGACCATAGATCACTGTAGTTTGATGAAATCAAATGCAATATGTAAGGTGTTATTGAATGCAGCATGTACATGTACATGAAACAAATCACTTCTGAGTGACTCATTGATCAGCAATCTGCACAAGGAAGACATGTATGGATCATTGACCTTACTAGAGTCAATTGAGTCTGCCTTTGCTGATTAAAATGGAACAGTAAGCAAACAGAATTAACTCACACTATGTTAAGAATGCAGTGGTACAGAATGTAGTCAACCAATGAAATTGAAGTATCATTACTTGTGGTAGACATTAGCTGCAGTTAGATTTAGGTCATGTAATTGATTAAATAGCTTTTAGGTTGTAGCTATGTATTTACTTTAGAAACAGTTTAACAATGTATTCAATGACAATTTATACAAAGATCTAGCCTGCACATATCAACATTTAGGAGAATCCTTTAAAAAACAATAAAAAAAATAGTGACATCAAAAATTAAAATGGATGGGCAGGACAGGCTCCAATATTGGGCCACAATATAAATAATGTATGCTTATATAATTGTATATACAAATGCACAAATAGTTGGAAACAAAGTATGTCAACAAAATTTCCTCCAGTAAATTTGTTAAAAAAATTTCCTCCAGTAAATTTGTTAAAAAAATTTGCACAATATTTTTTTATATCTCTATTTTAAGAATTATAAGCTAAGGAAACATATTTTGGAATGTCATCCAGAAAAAAACTATCTTGAAGCATAACATATTATACAAGACCCAATCAAAGCCACTGAAATAGTCTGATCACTCAATGAGGAAGGAATAAGTTTAGGTTTTGAGCAGGACATAGATTGACAAATCGCTAATTATAAATTGATAGTTAAGCAAAAGTTAAACATTTATAATCTTCTTTATCAATTGGTTTAGGGGGCTCACATTCCCTATTAGTGGGTGAACAATCCAACGCTCGATGAATTCTGCTTCACAAGGTTCTATTTATATTTATAGGGGGTCATATATTAATACTAAATATATAAAATAGGCTGTAACCAAAGTAAAGTAATGTTTGACAACTTGTACTACTTATTTATTTGTGAGTACATATGTTGAAAAGGAGATGTTGAAATGATGGAGATACTAAATTTGATAATATCCAACATTACTTAACAATAAAAAATTTCAATTGTTAGTTCTATATTATTCAAGAACTGAATGGTTGATAATACTAACATTTGACAATGGAACCTTAATTGTTTACTTTTTTCAAAGGGTTCCTTAATAATTTGTAAAATCATAAAATAAATCATTTCTACAAATAAAAGGAAATTAAAAAAATTATATACCATCAAAAACTGATTGAATGTAGTAAAACTGAAACACAATCAGTTGGATTAATATTAACAAATTACAATGTAAGTATTTCACAATCAATAAGTTGAAGATGGATATTGAAAACGAAACTATAGAGAATAATAAATATTTGTTATAACAGTGTTATATATCATAATAAACGATAAAATTGCAACTTGTAGTATATTTAAAATATAATCTAAGAATTCAAAACTACTTGATTTTATATTCAAGACAAAAGGGACTCGATCAAGGAAACTCGTCTGATAGACTTTTATACGTGTTGAATCAGAAGTTGTCAAGGAAGCGTGCATCGAACATACGACGCGACTACGTAATTATATTTAAAAGATAAAAATTCATAGGACACAAAGCTTATATTACACTGAAACTCGAAAATAAGCACTCTTATAATAAGTATGCCAGTTTCTAATGAGAAATTTCCATTGAAAGCATAAAGCAATTTCCATAAAATGGAGCAATTTTGAGGAACATTTTATTTCAAAGATAACTGGTCATTTTTATTAAATATCTGATAAATAAACTTTTTTAACATTTTATCATTATTTAGATTCGTTATAATAGAAATACTTTAGAATCGTTCTGAATTTTATACAGATAATACTATAACTACCTATTGATTAGAGAAACTTATTTTTATTTTTGAATTCTCAGAATATCTCTTTAGGAATTCTCCATCGTAAAGCATCTATTAGTGTACTGATATCTTTCTGGATGTTGGACGGGTCTTAAAACGCAACAAAATGGGGTAGGTAGTTTCCAGAAATACGTATGTCACCATTATTTTACTATTTAACAGTAAATAGCACCCACGAGATACACCGCTATATATTGTCATATTTCAATTAATCGAGCTGAGAAATTCGGACCAATAAACAATAGCCCAGATGAGGAACACAAAACCAAACATTCTATTATTAGTCTATATCAATCAAGCGATATCATTTCATATTTTTTAAATTAAGGATGACTAAAAATTGAATCTACTGCATTTTAGATATACAACAGGCTTCCAAATGTTTATCATTTCATACAATACAGATCAATTTTCTTTGATAAATCTTACTGTAGTAAAATACAAGATTAAAATTTATTATTAATTAAGGAAAGAAAATAATAATTTCAACTAAATATTTATTAAAATTAATAAAACGACGCCAGATGAATTATTAACAAATCAAACCATATTATGTAGTAAAGTTATGAATAAAATAATGATGCTCAAACGAGACTTCTTTACAATTTATACTATCGAACAATATTCAGAGAAATACAAAATATATTATATATACTGTAATTAGCATATCTATGAACGAGATAAGAGTTCAAATTCGGATGGGTAAGTAAATATGCATCTACACGGTATAGAAAGCGGTGCAACACAAGGCACGTATTCATAGAAATTTGTGAAAGGAAAGAATGAACTTATTATGCTAGAAAGGAAATTAGTTACTGCGAAAATTTATGTACAATGATTGATTGATTGATCATGATTGAAATATAAGAATACGAAAGAATTCCATGCGTAACAGAAAATAATAGTACACATTATTACACTGAAGAATTGTAAAATATTGCATGACATTTAAATGAAGAACAAATGCGATTGACTGACCAATACCTCACTTTTTGCATTACACTAATTTACATTAAACAGTTATAGTAGCAGGTATATTCCATTTGTTTAAATGTTTACAATAATCTTAAATATAAAATTCATATTCGATAAGAAAACAAGACACTTCCCAAATATAAAAATAAGTCAATAACCAAATATGTAGTTTTTTGTTTTGTTTAACCAATCTGTTTTAGCAAAAAGAACGGATGTAACAGATCACACAGCATCACAATTTTTATAGCTAGAAATACAATTATGTACATCTTTTAACGCGATGCAGAAGAATTACATTTTGAACTATTTTTTGAGTCATGATTAGAGTATTGTCGAACGAACCTTTTTCGGTGTGAATAATTATCATAACGAAACTGCTGATGTTGCCTGAAACTATCACCATGTCCATAACCTCGGGTTCGTTTTTTGTTTCTATCACGTTGATTGAAATGATTTTTATTTTTTGATAAAGAATCAATGTCATTTGGGTAAGAAGCTACAAATGAAGTGTAGCTAACCGTTCCAATTTCAGGTGGATAATAATAAGGAACATGGTAACTATCAAAAATTGGACAATCAACGCTATCATCAACAGATAATTCCACCTCCTCATTTTTTAGCTTACGCGCATTTTTGTTGTTATTGATCTTGAGATTGCAATGATCATAACAGGTAATATTGTAATGGCCAGCACCATTAGCTTCTTGTAAAACATCGAATAACTGATTAGGTGCACCAGTGGTGGCGAAAAATACGGCATGATCAATATTAAGGTCATCTCTCAGAACAGTGTGCGCATAAAATGACCTATTCTGGAAATATCTCAAATAAGTATCGCCAGCGTCCACATTAATAGGTTCAGCATGCGCCCAGCGCACCAGAATAGATTGAAATGGAAATCGCATGAATTCCTCTCTGGAATAAGAAATAAAAAAGTACAAGTTAAATAATGCGAACTTACATATTTAATTACCCTTCCAATTGAAAATCTTACTTTATTTTGTATAGGTTCAAAATTGGATGATTCAATTGTCCACCAAAATCCAGATAAAAAACGGTGACCAAGATATCACCATCAGGCATAGTTGTTTGGTTCAGGATACGAACCCGATAGTAATGCCCATCTAAGTAAGGCGCCACACAGATAGCTCCTTTTCCCACTGGAGAAGGAAGGTGAGGACAGTCCTGAGTGAGATAATGTTCATCAAGAGCCGCTTGAAATCTCTCAAATTCTTCCAGTTCTTCAGGATTGTAAATTTGAACGTAAAGTTCTGTGGGACTTTCCATACCAATGACAAAAATGGGCACTAATTGATTTATTGGTAGATTTTTCTAAAATAATAAAATCCCCTATATATATGAATACTGATTTTTTTAACATTTGACACAAACAATAAGCTTCAATAATACTAAAACATTTTGATATTATGTAGCAAAAACAAAACAATACACTTACTAATAGTTTACTGGGATTTGAAACATTTGTACCAGAATTACTTGCCAGTGCTTGACAAATTCTCATCTTATGTCGGAACCATTTTTCAACTTCATTGACGTGCTTCTCAGGACATATGAAATGAAGGTTTTGAGACATGATATCATAAGACTCGCGAGTTAACTGTAAACGACATTCATATTTGTCTCTCAATTCTTTAGCATTTCTAAAATAAAGGAACCATTTCTTTAAAACAATAAAAAATCTGTAATTAAATCATTAAATTATCATAATAGACAATTTACATTTTGTACAACTGCTTTATGCAATTAATAAATAGTTAGTGACAATCTAATTCTAAAAACATCAATATAATGTAGAATTGATTTTTCAGTTTAAACTTACCGTCCATTGCGACCAAATATAAGTCCACAATATTGCTGAGGCACACAACGAGTGAAAATTACATCTCCAGGATTTGTACCATCGCTGACACTCTCCATACTCTCACCATTCTGTTCAATTGCACTGGAACCGAAGTCATCAGGCAAATCTTTTGAGTCAAAAAAATGAACAATACGTCTCATACCATTTTCATCTATAAACTCCACCATATCACTATCTTCAATATCAGCCCAGCTGGTACTGAAAGGTCTATCAGGCGGTTCTGTCAAGAGGTCATGAGGATTAGCTTTCGAATCATTTTCAAAAGCTGCAAACTGGTTCTCATTCAAAACGAAATTAACACATTCTTCAGCAACATTCTTAGGGTCAGATGCAGCTTCATCAACAGAATCGATTGCAAGATCATTTGGATTTTCCACCAAAGGAGTGACAGATGCGCAGTCATTTACTTCTGGATTAGAAGACATATCTGGATCTTCAAAATCATCACAATCTTTTGATACAATGGATTCAGTATTACTGGAAAAACTTTTCTTCTGAAAGCCACTATCTTCCTCAGAATCCAAATTTGGGGAGGAAAGAGGCTAAAATTATGGTATATCTGAATGTGGATTCATTGATTTTTATATTAATTTAACTATCAGAGAAATGACTAGTCAACTACTGGCATATTAACCAAATAAAAATAGATCAATCTTATGGTTAAAAAAGAACAAATGTTTTATAAACACATTTTTAAAAATTGATTCACCCAAATAAGACCCAAGTTTTAGGAAGATGAAGAAGATTATTAATATTTGAAAATGAACTTATTGTTTCAGAAATATTTGATAGACAAATAGATTAATACAATTTGCTACATTTCTATTCTTCTGTGTTAAGTATCTAGAATGCTTAAAAAATTAAATGATGAAATAGTAAATGATAATAAAACAGGATACCTATCAATGTATAAATTCAAAAGTGTGGTATTTTGTTTTGGCATGGCAATTAAAATTTTATCAAACTTTCGGGTTATTAACTGTACTGAATTTTACTTAAATTACTTACTGATTTCAATACATTCACATCACTTGATATGTCTTCAGTCTTTTCAACATTGATTTCACCAGTTATGATTTCAGGCTTCTACAAATGATACATAAATGTTATTGTAAACTGCTTTACATTTTATTGAAGGCAAAAACATGACTTACTGGAAGATTATATGGATGTTGGAATCCACCATCAGTAGTTGCAAAAATGTTCTGTTAAGAAAAATGGGAATATTTAAAAAAAAACTATGATAGAAGTGAAGGGACAGAAAGCATACAAAAATGTAAAGCAACTTACATCTTCATTTAAAAAATCATCAAGTAGTTTTTCTTTATTGCATAAACTATCTCTACCTTCATGAACAGATTCGATTGATTCATTTGTTGTTTTGCTTTTCTTTTTTCGTGTTCTTGTCCATGCATACATAAACATTACAGTGACAGCAGTTAAAGCTCCAGTGGTTAATATTGCTTTTGAAACCATGTTTCTAAAAGTGATTATAAAAATATAGTTGTCAATGCTTAACAACATTTCTACATAGCTGCATATATATAATATAAGACTTCCCATAAAACATTTTTATAAAAACACAGTTGAGTTTGATAATTACCAAATCCAATAATAAACAAGGTTAAAAATATTAATTAAAGTCAATACAATTAGTTAATCTGGCTGAGCATGAAGTATTTTATGTAGATTCTGTATGTTTGGTCAGTCCAAATTACATTCTCCATATCATAGTAAAATTGGTTGAAATATTAATTTATATGCTTATTCATTTAGGATCGGTCAAGCAGACTAAATACTTGATTTAAAATCAGTACTTCTTTACTTAAAGTAAGCATGCTTTCATTATTTAATAAACTAAATAAAACTATGACATAATATATCATTATGTGGTGACAAAAGGCTATAAAAGAGAATAACTTAATAAATTTTAAAGTGAATAAAAGTGATGTTGCAATGTAGTAAGATTTCAAAACTGATAATGAAGCAGTCAATCCTAAGTCAAGTTAATACCAAATAGTTTGGTGTAACTTGTTTTTTTAATTAAAAGTCAAATTATTATGTAAGGATTTAAAAAATATACTATTAAAAAACTGCATAGATGAAGAACAATTGTTTGTTACTAAAACCCACATAATTTATTTCATAGTCCAATTAACATAAATATCTATATGGATTAATAAATTAAAAGACTTATAGAAAGTGTGTAAATTGAAATGATGAAAGGTTAAAGATTTTTTTTCTAATCAATTGAAATATTTTAATTGTGTATGCAGTTGATAGAAGTTGGCAATTAACAAAACTGCTCATAAAATATTCTGGTAGATATACAATTACGAATTTTAGTAAACGATAGTGACTTTTACTATATAAATTGAAATAAAAAGTATTTAATTTATTTCTCGTTATATCTTGCAAACTATGGCAAAATAACATGTCCGTCACGCGACATACAAGGGCGCTTATTGAAATAAAAGATTTACTTTAAATGAACATCACAGGACTTTTTCATTATCCCAGGCACCACCACTGTTAAAGAAAATTGAAAAATATCATCGCCAGCAATATAAGTCTTTGAAAATAAACTCAAATATATATGAATAAGATGATCTCTTAAGCTTATTAAATTCGAGCGTAAAGTCATTATTTTGCAATAATTAATAAAAAGTCGTGAAGTCATTCATTTTTTATTACTCATTTGATAGTCCTATATGTAATTTTAATTGTATTTAATGTTTATCAATGTATTTTTTCTCGCATTTTATATTCTTACCTTCTACATAAGTATTTTACATAAACGTTTATTTTATTTTGTATGTTTCCGCGTAGGCGCGCTTATTTACCATTAAAAAAAATTAATTTCAAGGCGTAAGCCTTAATATATTGCCATTTAGAGAAATATAACCATAGCTATGGTTGGCACGCGGCTAGATTTGATTTCTATAAAAGTACTAACTCATTTATAATGTCATTCAGTTATTTTAAACAAGTAGATCAGCAAGGAAAATAACAATTAGAACGATGAGGTCGACACAATATTATAAAAACATAAAAAACTAAGTTAACGGTTCTAATTATAAGCCTCAGAAATAAAATATGTTTTTATAAATCGGTAATAAAATTATATCGTCTTTACGAACACACATATCGAGCTGGCACTACTATTTACCTACTTAATAGCTCAAATCTACCAAAAGAGTAATTTAACACCCCGCCCAATTCCAGAAGCAAATAAAAACTAGAAAGTTTTACTGTAATAATATTACAATAATTGTGGATCTGATATAGAAAAACAAATATAAATAACCCTCAAGTCAGTTTTAGATATGATGAACTACAAATTATTATTCAGTTGTTGATTAAGCAGAATGTGTAGTTTAATAAAACTTCAGATCAAAAATCTCTAATTTTGAATCACTCCGATTTAGTGACAATATTGAATAATGATGACCAACGGGAACAAAATTATCAAATAATATCAGCCGAGTTTGTTGCATCTCAGAATTTAGATATTCTTCATTAAAAATATTCAGCAATTTTTATAATTTGCTGCAATTGATAATTTACACATCTTCAATGTCTTCTTCGTCTGAAAAGTAGGAATTTGTTTTATATCGTTTTCGTTGACTATGACTAGCAGTAGAAGTTGAAGGCTGCATAGATTCATTTTGACTTGTGAGACAAGACCATGAAACCTGGTGCCATTCGGCAGCATATTCCTCTTCAGAATCTTCAGCATTATCAGTCAATCTAAATATCGTCAAAAAAGAATTCAATATGAATAATCAATTCTTTTAAAAATCCCA
This sequence comes from Monocelis spectator, assembly GCA_036784945.1. Lineage (NCBI taxonomy): Eukaryota > Metazoa > Platyhelminthes > Proseriata > Monocelididae > Monocelis > Monocelis spectator. Next base: position 6,872 of record JAYMFX010233790.1, on the reverse strand, counting down.
AAACAAAAACAAAACTGATAACTATTCAAATGTTTGCAATTATCAATACAGAATCAGAGGATAATTGTAGTAATTTTGATAACTATAAGCTCTTCTATTGATATTTTGTAAAGGATGAACATAATATTATGTAGAATGATAAATAGTATGCACTGTTAAAGTAACCCTCCAATTCTATGGAAATTTATAGAAAAATACTCGTTTTCAGCAGATTGTTTTTCTTTCCGTTTTCTTTTCTTTTTGACAACTGTCCGTTCTCCAAGAACATTTTTAGTGCATTGATTACTCAAATGACCCAACTCCTATAATGAATATACATGCTGAGTAAAGTTGTAGCCCAAAAAATTTAATTCATCAATGATTAATTTTGGTAACATTAAAATCAACAAATTTAGCATACTTCTAACAAGAAATTCACAGTAAAACCTTGTCCTTAAACATTGCACAGAATTAATTCATAAACTTATTCTAGTTTTAGAATAAAATAAATTATTAAATTGTCTATTGGCCTTCAGAGACCTTAATCGACAGAATATTTTGTTAATTGATTAGGTAAATAACTTTCTTTGTAACCCATTTTATTTTGCATTATGAGGAAAACTTCCTAATTGTCTTACTCCACATTCGTAGCACTTTGATTTATCAGTATATTCTCGTCTTTTGATAAATTCGGTGGCACGACCATTATCTCGAGCGATTGATACTTTTAATGTTCGCCCAAACATCTATATAAAATATAAAAATATTCGTAATAATAATAGACACATTGAATTTCTTATGTTATTCCAATGTTTGTCAATACTTAGTATGTTCCTATATAAATCGGAATTGTTCTAAAATGAATCACTTATCAATGCAATTTTATGTATAATCAAATGGAAGGAATAGGAATATAATTGTGTCTCCACATATTTTACCTGTCCATTGTTGAGTGCTTTCACACATTTATGTGCTTCATCTCTTTCTTTATAAAGAATAAAAGCAACACCCTTGCTATTTCGTCTTTCTTTATCCTTCACAACTGTCACTCTGAAAAGATAAAAATATTTTAAAACATTAAATTAATATTTGAGAATATTAATTATACTTCAAGAAAATTTTAAAATACACTAACAAAATATTAAAAAAACTTACCTTAAAATATAGCTTTTAAATTAATCTTGTCAGAACTTTTATTGCAGGCAAAAATAAATTTAAAGGTATACAGTTTTTAAACACTCGAGTTTATAGATTAGAATATCATCTCAACATGATTAAATATCCCATATGATAAGTACCATCTCGCCCAGTTTGTCGGCTGGTAATTTTGTGTGTGTATGTATTTTTTTTTAATTGTGGTTTTGTGGTTTTGTTTAATTTTGGTCTTGGTGATTTTTTTTGGTCAGAGATGTCAATGTTAGCTAATTAATAATTTTGTTTTTATAAGTTATGTTAATTTTATTCAAGGAAATATGGTTAATTGCTATATCAAACAATTGTTTTTAAAAGCTTACTTGACTACTGTACCATATTTTTCAAATATTGTATGTAGATCATTGTTTGTTAAGGTAAATGGAAGATTAGCCACATATACAGTACTCTTGCTAGGTGCTAAACCTCCACTCATGAAAAATCTGTATAAAAGAAAAGAAATATGTACATGTAAATGCAAATATATAATCTCAAAATATACTAAAATTATGTTCATAGCAAATTATTGGTGTAATTTGTTGAATCAATCTTTCAATATGGTTTGATGTCAATTTATTAGATCAACCAATTGACATTTGACAAATTTCTAAGTCAATACTGACACTAATTCTAAAGGGGAAATATTTATTTGACAATAAGGGTGATATTCTTTAGGTCTAATAAATATAGAAATGACTTTATGTTACTAGCAATCAGAGTTCATTCAATTATGTTAATCACATTTTTTTTCTCTTTGTTTAGCTACCCAACATTATAAATATACAGTTATTTAGAGATATGGAATCTTATAATTAGAACCTCTAAATACAGTATATCATTATGTCTCTATATAAAATGGAATCCCATTGTATTCATGAATAGTTTCTATGATTTGTGGTAACAGCACAACTAAGTTATCCATGGACATTTTATGAACACATGAAAATCAAGAGAGCAATATAATACTCTGTAGTTGTTCTAAATTACTATGCGATTAACTAGATTATTTCAGTGAAGCAAACACAATTCTGGCATAAATAAAGTCAAGAGCACTTTTTAAGTAAAATTTCAAAAATAAATTTATTCTAATCCTCATATTAAAAATATGATTCACTGCATACTGCATAGACCATTCCATATGGATAGTTGCTTATTTAAATGCTAGTTTTTGAAGAAATAGTTTTTCCTTCATTTTTTTATATGCAGTATTTTTTGGAAATTCAATTGTTTCATGCGGAGATAATTTCAACTAGAATAAAGACCCCTTGCTTAAGGGATGCAATTGACAATGACCCGACAAAAATTGTTGGCAAGAATTTTTGCTATTTTATACATTATTACAATTTACATAAATACTTAATATTATATAAAAAGTATGGAACCAAAGTATGTGCTAATCATGTACATAATATGCGAAATAATATGATATTAATTGTAATGAATTTCGGTTGTAATTTGCTTACATTTAAATTACAAGACGCTAAATTATTATTTTAAATGCAAGGCGCATCCATACAATGAATGTATAAATTGCAAAACAATTTTTAACTAGAAATAATTTAATTTAGTTTCCGGACCGACAGTCTGAGAAGATAAAATCTGACTCTCGGCTCTTATCGAAACATTTTAAGCTTAATAGCGTCCACTGAGGGGACTACGAATCGTATTCCAAGAACAACTCTCGAAGCTGAGGATGCCAATGCTATACCAGTGCAGTGGAGAAATTTTCGACTGAGGGCAGCATCAGCTTCAAATGTCATCCTAGAATAGACTATAGTTCCATTCTTCAAAATTTCATAGTAGCTAATTTATTACTTATTGAAACAGGTTTATAGGCGTGAGAGCAAATGAAAAACGAAAATATACAACAAAATTTGTAATACTAAATAATTTATTTACATACAGGGTGAGGAATATCGTGGCAAATAGTTTCGTACATTTGACGAATTGAAATTTTCTGCAGTGTTTCGTATTATTCGAGAAAATTCATAGGAATACCGAAATCATTAAAGAGTATATAGAACAAGATTATATTATGCTGTAAATATACATATACACAGATATATGAAGAAAATTAACCTATTAACAGGAATTTAAATTTTCAAAAATCACATTAAAAATCTTAGACTAAATTTTACAAAAAATCGTAAAAGATAGCCCAAAGAATACATTTTCACAATGAATTTGAGTATTTATATATCAAATTAATAATTATCTGAATGACCGAAAAAAAGGTTTATATATATAGACATTTAGCATTCTAAGGTTCACACTTTGCGTAATCAAATGGACTGACAGAATAGCTAAACAGAATTCAGTTATTGATTATTAGCAATATCAGATCAATAGTAGTTTGTTAATTTGCAATGCAAGATTGCTCCTTTAAGGTATAATGTCACTCTAGGCAGTGAAAATGAGCCTTTAATTACGCAGATCGGTAAAAACAATATTTTGTAGCAACAGCCATAGAGATCAGGCTGTCTTAGCATCTATGGCAACAACAAACTTCTCATATTTCCTATTTCATCTTGCAATTTATTCACCAAATAAGATTGATTATGAATTTCTATGTTTAATCATTCAGCAATGCGATCGATAGGAATAATAAGGTCACTTTTATAGGCTCAATAATGAAGGCGCATGAAATTTAAAATTTACAATAATAATAAGCGCAATGGAAACTATCTATGTTTACAAATGAACCAATTAGCAGTTTGTCAATTTGCGAACAGCAGAGTGATTAGCAGTTACATCACCAATTGCGGCCGAACGGGTCTCCGAATGGTCTTCATCTTCATCATCATTATATCCACGATCCACAAAATCTTTAAATATCTGAAGTACAGTTTCATCACTATTATTATCTGTGTCTCTTGAAATCTGATTCAATGACTGTAAGCGCAGTAAAGTCACAATGTCCGCGTGCTCGTGGTGCATAGCGATGGATAATGGCGTCTGACCATATTTATCGACCATCAATTGATCCGCTGAGCGACGCAACAATAGGCAAACTTGCTGAGTGAGTCTTCTTTCGCAGGCATGATGTAGAGGAGTCTGACCATTTTGGTCGGCTAAATTAATCTGAAATGTTTGAAAATTTAAAAATTCGCATTTCTTACATTACTACTGAAAATAGTATGAAAATTAAAAACGATTTTTAAAATAATTTCAAATTATTGATTTTGTTTAGGTGTCCCTAATAAATGTGCCACTGATATTTCGGATAATATCTGACTGGATTAATAGCCGAGTGTCCTCTAACCATTCAACTAGTGCTCTCTACTGTGGAAAGAAAAGACCAAAACAATCATTTGAGAGAGAGAGAGAGAGAGAGAGAGCGATGGTTCAACTTCGCGATTCAGTGCCAGCTACATGGAATCACACAGGCAGGATATGAGGCACAGTGGAGGTGATTCAATCAATTGTTTACACAATTGTACTGAACAAACGAAGTTAAACTTCCTGCTGACTGTTTGTGCCACAATAGACGAGACTAACTAACACCTGCTGAAAATTTACAAATCTCAGTTGGCAACAGCACAGCAAATCTTGTGTTGTGCTGCTGTGATTACCTTATCTCATCTCATCTCATCTCAGCTACAACTAAACCAATCAGATTAGAAAGGAATTGTTTCATAGATATGAGATCAATTGTCAATTATGATTAGATATCTCTTAATGGATCAAAATTATACAAAAAATACAACCGATATAAATTATTATCGAACTTGACCTAAACAAAAGGTTTACAGAGAGAGAGAGAGAAGAGAGAGAGAGGAGAGAGGGGAGAAAAGAGAGAGTGAAGAGAGAGAAGAGAAAAGAGAGAGAGAAGAAAGAGAGAGGAGAGAGAGAAAAAAGAGAGAGGAGAGAGAGGGAGAGAGAGGGAGAGAGGGAGAGAGAGAGAAGAGAGAGAGGAGAAAAGAGAGAAGAGAGAGGGGAGAAACGAGAGAGGAGAGAGAGAGAAAAAAAAGAGAGGAGAAAAGAGAGAGGAGAGAGAGAGAGAAAGAGAGGAGAGAGAGGGAGAGAAGAAAGAGAGGAGAGAAAGAAGAGAGAGAGAGACATTTAGATAAACTGATTTACGGAGAGATACATTATGAAGAAGTCTCCTCCACGTTCTAATAATAATAATCTCTCTCTGAGCAGCAATTATGACACTTGAGATTTCAGTTTTTATGACCTCTTGAGTTTGCGAGGCCTTAAAAAAGAGAATTTATTGATTTTGTTCCTGGATGTCAGATATGCTCGACAATAGTAAAATCATTATGTATTCAAAAAACAGAACAGACTTTGTGAACTTTGAAACCGAATTTGTAATAATAAACGATTTTCCACATTCACTACATTCTGTTTGTTTTAGGTAGGAGAGGTTAACTGAACTCGCTATACGAGATGATTCTCTTTTCATACAGTAAATACCTAGTAAATTATTTATCGATCACAACAACCATAGAGATATGACCCAGTTATTATGAGAGTGAATATAGAGTGGTGAAGTCTAAATGAGATTGTGGAGACAAATTGAAAATCAAATTCTGCCGCCAAGTCATCAAGGAATACTCAACTGTGATTCGCTAAGAAGTAATGCCTGACTGACTTCTAATCACGAATGAAACTCGCGATTAACTCTCGCCTGTCTGCCTTCAGCTGCCATTTTCTAATTGTCCCTTCAATGAGAATGAGATGAGCACTCTATAGATCACCTTGTATTCATTACATCTCTATGGTTTTAGTTCTGTGAAACACTTCTTATTAATGTCCAAATCGGGTGGACTATTGTATTTTTTAATTGATATCTATGGGTTTATGCCATTTTTAGTTACAGCAACGAAGCGGATATTAGAAGGGATAACAGTTAACACCTTGAATAAAAAGATTATCGAAAGAGTGCTTTTATGCTTATGGAAGAAATGTCGAGATAAAGGATGAAGAGAGGTTTACATTAAACTACCAATGAACATTAAAAATGGCTTTCAAGATATCGAATAAATAACTCGATAGAGACTAACTTTCGCTTGATTTTTCATGAGAAATTCGCACGCAGCCAGAGATTTGGTGAGGACAGCTTGAATCAACGGAGTTCTGCCTTCATCCTGCAAATTCACCCAATTCACATCCGCATTGAAAGCCAACGCTTGCAGCATCAGCGGTAGATTCCGAGCGGACACCGCCTTGTATAATAATACACTGGGATTACACTTTATTAACTCTTCGATCTTCTGAGCGGTCACTGAAATAATACATCAATTTTACATTTAATAAGATGTAAAATGAGATTAAGATTTCAACATGTGAATTGTACGTGTTTACAAGAATATATGAATTATTATGTTTCAGCCTGTAGATTTAGAATGTAAATTAAACGACATGTTGTGTACATAACTAAAACGCTTAAGCTTACTTATAAAGGTAGACATTTATAATTAATGATAAATCAAATAATATCCACTCGTTAGATTACAGAAGTGCTACATACAATATGTGATGAGTTAAAATGGTAAAACTTATGAAAATGTGTGATAGACATTTATCAATCAATCAGAAAACAGGTCAACGAGGTCAATTGCATGAAGCTGACTAAACATTGAAAATTTGGTATCACAATCCACAAAAAAGGAGACGTATCAATCAATATTACTTTGATAAGGATCAAGGAAAAGCAGAACATAATTTATTGATAATTCTAATCCATAGAAATTCATTAT
>JAYMFX010233679.1:0-21445 GCA_036784945.1 Monocelis spectator | reverse complement strand
TGTCGCCCACACTTTGATAGGTTTTCATAAAAATTTGCACGATTTCAAAAAGAAATTTACACGTTTTCAAAAATTTTACACGTTTTATAAAAAAAAATCGATAAAAAAATCAATAAAAAAATCAATCATCAAACAATTAAGGGAAACATTGGTTCAAACGTTGGCGCAAAAAAAAAATTCTTTGTTTGATCCAGATGTCCCCTAGATTTGGAGGGTGGGCCAGATACCCTGTTCCCTTACTACTAATAAGAACTAAATCGGGCAAACTGATGCTCCTATTCATAAGATAATGATTTCAAAGTAGCATACCATGAACTCCCACAATTTTACAATCCTAATTACAACTGATTGGAAGATTAAAGGGTTCAGATATCAAATCTGAGCCGATTATTCAGAGTTGACAAAAAGACAAAAAAACTATTCAATCGAATTTCTACATATTTTCTAAACTCATAAAAACTCATCCTCAATACCTTTATCTTTCAGATCGGAGCGAATATGGATTGACACCAATGTTGGCTTCAGTAGCTTTTCCTTGTCCATTTTATCAATTACCGAGTCACTTTATCTAAAAATTATTGATAAGAAAACTTATAATCTTTCAATAAAAGAGACTTAACTTAACTATATTTAGGAAATCGCAATTTTGATTAGCTAAATAAGTTGTCAAAATATTCCTGTTTATAGTAAATCCTTTACAATCTTTTTGACTCGTTTCCCTGAAGGGATACACGGAATAATGGTGTATCTCTCCCCCTCCCTGAACCAAAATGTGTTAGACATAAGATTTGAATCCAACCAAGTACCTATAAACCTTAGTACTTATTTAATTAAAAATGTAAACTAATATATGCTAACCCCATAGTATTTCACACAGCAAACTGTTCTAACACTATTCTTACAGGACTACTGTAAATAAAGAATAAAAGTATTTTAGCAGTGATGAAAAAACATTGGAACTGTATGTAAAATTGTAATTTTTCATATTGTGAATATCTCATAAATAAATGAAATATTATTTTTATAGTGCTTTTAAAGTAATGAAAAAAGCTTTATAAAGCAATATTTATTATTTAATTATTATTTCTAAGATGATAATTTGAACAAAATAAAAATAAACTAACAAAGTTTTCACAATTTAAAAAAATTCACAATCAATAAATTAAAAAGTAAATGAAGATCTATCAAACTTCACCTTTGTTGTAATTATTTTCTAAAGGTTTCTAATTCATAAATTAGAATTATTAATGAAAGAATTACTGAAAATAAGTTCTTAAAAACACTTCATCTTTTAGTATGAGAAATTTACAAATTCAATTTGGGGGCAAATAAGGAATAACTCTATTTTTTATGTCTTTTTAATCATTCAATTAACTGCTATAAAAATATTTTGGTTTATCTAAATAAAATCTGGCCTTAATTATCTTTTATTAGTATAAAGTTTGAATAATCAAGGGTTTTTCTATAAGTGAATTGTCATTGGATTTGTATGGATTTGTTTTACAGATTTTTGTTTAGCAAATGAGAGATTTGGACAAACAAAAGCAAAATGTATTTGACTAATTTTTTATGAATATCTATATCTTATTATGATTGGCAAACATATTTTCTTAAGAAAACTCTTTCAAAATGATTCTTAAAAACAATAAATATTCACAAAAATTAAGTATTTATTTTCAGTCTCCAATATAATTTTTTTATATACAAATAATATTGGCCAAACTGAATGAGTTCTTGTGTTAATAAATAGATGTAAAAATCTTCTTTTTTACAAACCAGACAATATTTCTGTTATATAATCTATTCTATCTTTATTATTTAGAGATTTAAGAATTTAGAGTAAGGTTATAGGACTGTTAAGTGACCCTCTAATTCTATGGAAATTTATTATAAATGTTGAAATCTCAAGGAGCATGATTCATAGTTTATTAATAATTCATTCAATTTTCATGTTTATTTTTATATACAAGCAATCCTTCAAATTAAGAATTTTGTCAGATAATATAGAAAGTTTCTGAAACATATTGGATAATAAAAAACAATCTATGTTGGTAGAATCATCTATAATCAGACATAATAATCTATGTCTAATATTTAATAAGAAAGTTTTCTACACAATTAATTATAAATTTATATACCAGGACTCAGGTACAAGTTCACTTATTCTTTATTCTACAAGTGTGTTATTGTTTGGAAGAAATGAGATTTCAGATTTATTTTCCTCAGTTATACACTTTATATGATACATAATGACATTTAAAAACATATAATATTTTTAATTTGATTATTTTTTAAATATTATTATGGTAAGATGTTAAATAAGTACAGAATTGATTTCATATTTAGAATATATAGATAGACAGATATATAAAGACTGATGAAATGAACAACACAGATTTTTTAAAACTAAGATATTTGCTTACAAACAGTCAAAGGCTATAATATTCAAACTACATTTTAAAGTCAAATAAGTTCTCGCAATAATTTTTATTTTTGTAATGTATTCAAACGTTAAGTTTTGTAAAATTGCCTTTCATTCTTAATTATTTTTAATAATCTCTGACTCATTTAAACATTATCTTTAATAACAGCACAACATTAAATAATCAGAGGAATATGATATATAGTCGTATTTTTGACTGTGACTGTTATATACTGTAATTACATTTAATAAAGTAAATCCTTTAATTCTTAACGACATTAGAGTTAAGTAAACAAATATGAATTTCATCATAGGTATTTCATCATTTCACCATAACATTACAGCACTCAACACTGTTTTATTACCACTAAACTCTATATTACTTATAGAAATAATTAAATCGATTAACGAATCATTAGAAACCTATCCGCGAAAATGTCTCCATTGATTTAGCATTAGAGCGCACTCGACTTTAGGGCTTTAGAGCGTTTAGGACACCCTAAACTTTGAGTGTCGTTCTGATAGTGGCTTCATTATATTTAGAATAAAATTATTAACATTAAAAGTTTATATGAGTTTAGATCTAATTTAAAATCTATATCCATCATTCATTTTAACTTTAGAGGTATGTAGGTATAACACTGACATTATTAACAAACTTGCCCTGTCCAATGAATTTCGCAAATTTGGGATACACTTTGAAAAAAACACTAACCATCATCTATTAACTAAATTAGGCATTCTTTTAATTTTCATAAAAAGAAAACAATTAATAAATGCTGTCTAAATTTTAATCAAAATTGTGAAAACAAAGGGAGATAACAGATTATGTACATACATTATTTTGATCAGAATAATTGATTTAGTATATAGGTACTATAGGTTTTGAATATGCCTGTTATTACTTCAATCATATATATCAATCACAACACAAGACGATCTTTCTCTATCTTTGTAACGTCAGCATATTCACCACCCGCTTGCTCTCTTCTCTCTGCAGCGTCCCGACATCTCATTTTACATTCGAGAATCTTTTCAATGTCCTGCCACTGTCGCATTTGACGAATATTTGGTTCATGTTGATCTCGAACTGACTTTTGCTTCTCTCTTAAAGATTTGCCCAAGAGTTCTTGTTCTGTAATCTTTTTTGTAAAATTCTCCCTAAAAATAAAAATCATAAAAATATATTGTACAATTTTCATGATACCCTTTTCATCTCTTTGAAAATGTGCTTTTCATTCAATAATAGAAAAAACTTACCTCATAGAATTCCTTTTCTCTTGAGGGTCCTGAGATTTATAAGCTTTGAGTTCGGCTTCTAATCGTCCTTCCTGTTCATGCAAAAGTTTCTTCATAGCACTAAGATAATGATAGCGGGATTCTGAAGTTAATACTTCTTCCTTCAAAACGCGAACTTCATTTTCGATATTGGCTCGCTTTGATTCTAAACCAGCCAGGGTAGTATCATATTCGGTTTTCTTTTCATTATAGATGGCATCTTTTTCCTAATTAGAAGAGGATTATCTTTTAAACAAATTATCGTGTTAACATTATAATTAGAGCTAAAATATTTAAATTTGCTCAATAAAAACATCAGAATAATTATTCGTATTAATATAAAGTCCTTTTTCTCATTTGACTTTCTAAACATGTATAAAGAGTAGATAAAAAAATATAAATCAACTCCATTCTAACTTGTTTATGAATTCCATCGCTTATATAATTATGAAAACATAGAGAGGTCATATTATGTAGCTATTTATTTAATTCTATTGTCTATCTTACATGAACAGCAGCCCTCAGTGGTCTCAATTCCTTTACAACAGGAGCTAAAGCCTCTTTCTTCGAATTGATATGAAGAGTCAGTTTGGAAATCATCCCCGAAATTGATTCTAAAGTTTCGCCCTTTTTCAAATTTAAACCTTCCATTGTTTCAGAAACCTTTTCAAGTTGCTCTTGCGTATTACGATAGCCTCCAACACCATGTTTATTCTCAACTTCAGATAGAACAGAATTGATAGAATCATCTTTACTACGAAGAAGCTCCTCAGTTCTGGAAAGTATACCTCGCTCTGCAGTTATCTCTTGTAAAATTTGACGCTTTTGTTTATAGGCAGTGCTTTTGGATCGTAGCTTATTGACATAACGCTTAAACTAAAATCAAGTGAAAATCAAATATGCACATAAAGAAATAAACTTCTGATATAGTGTCTAAAATTATTATTAGCTTACTTCATCAGCCTTCACCAAATCTTCACCCTCACCAGCCGCTCCAAGAGTGTCTCTTTTAGTACGGAGTTCTTGTTCTACCCTGTGGTATTCTTCTCTTGCTTCTTGAAAAGCTTCAGCGGCAACTTCTTTTTTCCTAGTGATTATGCTGGCTTGTTGTCTAAAGAGAGTTAGCTTGTCCTCTCGAGGATCACCGCTCATCATTCGCTTTTCAATTAATTCGTTAACAGTTTTGTTTAACTCTTTAATCTAAAACAATTACAAATTATATAAGACTTAATAATTTGGGATAACTTCTCTTCATAAAATTATCCTCAAATTTCTTACCTGACCATTGATTTTATCCAGATCAGCTTGACCCATTGCCGGTTCAGAGACGACTTTGTGAAGATCCTGAACATACTTAGTTCTGGAAGAGATTTCTTTGGGCAACTTTTCAGATACCATATACTTATTTACTTTTGTTTCTTCCTCCAAGCGTTGAAGAAGACCTGATGAAAACAATTAAATTCTTATCATAGGAAGATTTATTATGCTGATTTAACAACCAATTCGAATATTAGACAATTGAATTTTACCTTCGGGAGTTGCTCCCACAGCGGCTTGACGAATATCCTTCAATTGTTGAAGAGCTCGATTCTGTCGTTGCTCAATCGAGTTGATCTGAATAAAGAGAGACCAAATGAAAATGATAATTTATTAAATCTTTAAAACTTAAATCATCACAATCCAAAACATTAACTCTCTCACAATATTCCTTTGCTCTTGAATATCTTTCTGACTTTTGAATTCTCTGTCTCTTTCATTTCTTAATTTCCGAGCCACTTCTAGCATAGCGTTGGATTTAGGATAGGTAGCAACCTTTTTCTTCAATTTATCTACACGTCTTATTAATTGTTCTTTTTCTTCTTGCATAGCCGCAATATCTTTCTTAATATCAGCTGTAGTCATAGTTCCTCCAGTAGAACTTTCATATGTTTTATGAGTGTCTTTAAAATTTCCCACCAAATCTTCATACTGAAAGCAATATATATTAAAATCATTTTTAATCAAAATTTGTTGATAACAGTTATTTATTGTTTCAATATCTCTATAAGCTATATAAGTCAATTGAATATCAGGCTCATTAATTGGGATATTATCTTACTAATCGAATAATAATACAACAATTATACAACAAGATATTTCTCAATGTAAATATGATATGAAAAGATCATAATTCAATTCACCAAGTTACCGCTTGGTCAAACAGACTAAAAATAAACAGCTGAAAATATTCTAGGACAGATAATGAGTGAAGTGGAAATGTTTATTCATTCATCCACAAATAAAACCTTTCAAAAATAGTCAAATTCTATAATGCGCTCTTCTGGAATATCAAAAAATTAATATTTTATTATTTCTGAATGTCTCAAATGGTTGCATTTGTTTTTGTAATTGATTTTGAATGATGCTATTATAATTCTTGAGAATAAAAGTTTTGTAAAGATTAACCTGAATATAGAGATTCTCAATTTCTTCATCCTGAGCTATTTCTGGTGGAACTTGTATTTTCACAAGAAATTTTGCTAAATAAGCTCTTTTCTTAAGTTCTTCGCGTTTTTGGAGAAGCCACGTCAATACGGGATAAATGACATGTTTTTCACCTGTAACCAAACCTTGTCTGAATTCGCTTCTAAAATAATTTATCAATTTAATTAATGGACAATTTGGAATATTGTTTTTATTTCCTAAAGAAATAAAAATCAGTACAGGCATATTCATAAAGAAATCATTCTACATATCATGTAAAGCATCACTTAGTGGAGCACTGATAAATAAGAAAGATTTAAAATATATTCAAATAAATAACCCAACAGAAGTATATCCATGCCTTAGTAATTAATCAGTTGCTTTAACTAAAATCATAATTATGTTACCTAACTCCTGAGGTTCAATTCAATAAAATGAAGCTATTGAGAACAACTTTACATGCAAATTTCTTATAAACAACATTAATAACAATATAGTACATCTAGGTTAAATGAATACTTTTAGTCAAAGAAAAGTGGACATTTGACACAGTAATTAAACTAAAAATATCACAAAAAGATTCATATGATTTGATTACTGGAAATAATTTTAAAAAGCATTAAGAGAGCAATATTATTCATTATAGTGTTTCATAATATATCACATCTTACAATCCTTCCTGATCACTAGGCGGTTTGTATCGAAAAATTCGCAGAGCTTCAAATAACCTCAATGCAGTTTGATCAGCTGACTCCTCTCGAATGTCAATCTTATGCTGAAATAATTTTGATAATAATATATAATCATACAGATAGCATCAACAATAAAAGGACATGGAAGTAAAATAATATTACCTTTGAATCAATCTCAGAAATGACATCATTTAAAATTTGCAGCAACTGTATTGGTTCTAAGTTATCAAAGCTAATGAGATTGTAAGTTTTATTAAAAGGTTCTTTATTGAGTTGTGAGATAATATATTTCAAATCATCTCCCATTCTAAAATAAGTAATAAAAGATATTGTTTGAAAAATTCAGAATTAATAAACAATTATAAAAGAGTTCACAAAATCCATTACAAGAGTAATATAGGCTTTATTAGTAAATAATACTAAAAATTTGATTGGACAAGAAAACATGTTTAAAGAATATTAATTTAATCATATCATAATCATATTTTACTCCTGATCACAGTGCTTAGCTTTAGGAAAGATGATTAAATTATGAAATAAAATCCATTGTGAAAGATCTATTTATAAAATAAAATATTAATGTATTTCTATTTTTAAACTAATTTTAACTTAAGAAAATTACCTATATATCAAGATATATAAAAGTTTTTACTTGGTCAGCCATTGAGTTAGTAACCATAAAAAAGTTCCCAATTGTGATGACCAGTTCAGAACTTTTAACAGTTCCCAATTAGGTCACAATTAACAGTGAAATTGCCTACAATTGGTGTCATATATTAGTCTATATTACTTTAAAATATAATAAAAATTAAAAGAAACTAATATAATTAATTGTAAGTATTATATTGTGCATCTTATATATAAGATGCATATCTTAAAATAATCTGATAAGTTTATATATGATCAAACACTTAATGTAATTGAGACATATATTAAAATAAATTGTAAACAAATATTACCACTTTTACTGCTAGCAAGTATATATAAAAACAAGACAAATTGAGTTTAAGATAATCAAACCTTAATAAACTTTTAGGAATTATTGTTTCTGAAAGGTCAAACAATAACAACCATGCAGTAAAAATAGTGTACTTTGTTAAATATTATCATTACTTGATAAGTTATAATAAATTGAATCAAATTGAAATGCAAACATCAACTGTAACTATGATCTACATGTAAACAATTAATCTTATCTACCAAAACGACGTATTCAAACAAATATCATTTTTTAATTAAAGCAAATTGAGATAAACCCTTAGAGTTAGTATATTTGTATATTTAAAGTATAATTTAAAGAAAAACTCAAAATATTATACTTTAAAATAATGCTTTATAATAAGTTTAACCAGAATAATATAAACTCCAGAAGTTAAGAATATACTGGAATCTACACTAATTCGCAATAATCACCTATTGTTGAACATAGTATACTTCAAAAAGTTCAACAGAATTCAAACTTGATGTAATCTCACAGTCTATGTGACTAGCAAATGTAAATCTTCCATTAAAGGTCCGTCAAGCAAGAAAACGACTGCAATGAAGAATACTCACGACTGTTCTACAAGCACCTCTCTTACTAAAAAAAAATCATATCAGGCTTTGTGAAAATGGAAGTTATTTTTCTCTTCTGTGACATATAGCTAATAGAACTTTGGAGGGGAGACTATAGAGTGCTTAAAAACTTTAGATATAAGCGCATACATATATATGATTTAGAAAGAAAACGCTATTACAACTATATAGATTATACTATTACTATAAGCTATAACACCTATACAACCTCAGGTAGTTACTCATAGAGCTAGATTGTTTTAGTTACAGCGCGACTACGATCCCGATCCTTATCTACCTACATATGGTTACTATTTGAATTATTACTCTATATATGTAGTCTCTGAGAGCACTATTAATATAAAATTCAATACCATATTTGTTGAACTTTAAGAGTGGACAGTCCAATTTAAATTATATTTGATTGTTATCTTCGGAAACTGAAGTATCTAGCTACGAGTATATGTATAGGTAATATTTTATTTATAAAACAATACAATTTACAGATAATTCGGATTACATGCGTATACAAACTTTAATATACTTAAAAAACAATACAACTAGCGAATAATAACGATTTCGTACAACATAAACATCAATATTAAAAAGTATAAGAAAAGAGTTTATGTTATATATGTACATGATCTATAGAATATATATGGATGAAAACAATTAGGTATTCAAATTTTGCATGTGTCGCGAAATAGAATTATCCCTGGACATTCTATGTTGTTGAGGAATTTAAAAGATTCCTGGCGGGAAACTTTTGTAACGGGAGTAATTCTATTTCGTGACACAGGTCAGTAAAAGTTGATATACATTTCGTAGAATTACAAGATATGGTAGCTTTATAGAAACTAGACAAGACGTGTTGAATCGGCAATAATGGACATGAAACAAGATACTACATGATTCATTGTATAATTTAGGTCATTGATATAACGAGATGAAACAACAATAAGAAGCTGTAAACGTTTGCAAAAGTGTGACATGTCAATAAACAAAATCAATTCCACTGATTATAAACTATTATTAACCAACCATCAACAATTCTAAATGCAAAAATAAGGTTAAACAAATAAATACAAGGTTTATATTACTGACGAATGAAAGAATATAGATAATAGAAATTGTTTTTTTGATGGAGGGAAAGTGAAAAAACAATGTTACATGTTGAATATGACACAAGTTTCTTTTATAGAGTATTCAGAATATGCGTGAGTTTAGAAATGAAAAAATATTTAATTGATTGTTGAAATAAGCATAACATAGAGAAGAAAAAGTCTTAGCTGCTTTCAAAATTATTTCAGTACAGTAAAACTATTTAGAATTTAAATTTAGTGCTTGTACACGCAATTCAAAAATGTTATATTGATTTGGAACTTCCAAATTAGTATGAGATGCTACGTTTAAACGACAATTTTAAATTATAGACGAACAGACTCAAGACAGTAAATTTTTTTTGTTATACGTAGTTTTATGATCACACTGTATGAGTAAAGAAGAATTCTTTATGAAAAAGTCTGTTCTAGAATGCTGTGGAATACAATTTTTAGGAAAGTCAAGCCAAGGATAGGTGGGGTACCGGGTAATCTCTTATCCAATATATCTCTCGCTGGTTTATAATCACAATAATAAAATAATAACATCAATACATCCATATAGAGAAAGCAATATTGTACGACTTTAGATATTTGTGTAATATCAAGACACTAACATTCATAATCAAGAGAATTAAAGAGTATAACAATATAGTATAAGGTTTAGAAATGACATAGCAGAAAAACTATATTTTGGCACACAATCAATAGCTAAGAAAAAGAAAGAAACAATTCTTAAATGAACAATAGATACTATATAACTTTAATAAATCATTGGAAGTGGTAATTCTTTTTATTACTCAGTCTGCGAGATTTTAGAACACGATAAAGTTTATAATCATATGGTCTGTTTACATTAAAGAGGAATTTAATTGCGCCCGAAAGAATGAAACACAAGTAAATGCAATTTAATAGGGTGACTTGCGATAAGAATATTATTGCAGTGATTTGAAATGAAAGTCAAACATGAGTTGGACCTGGAAGTCGGCGGCGCCAACGATTACGCTGAGAGACGATGTCTGAGCGCAGATTTTGAACGATGCAAATTGAAAATATCTGAAAAATAATTTAAACAGATTTATTATTAATGAGTTTTAGAGCTGTTCACATTTTTATTTATGGAACTTTTGAAAAATATTTACAGTTTCTTTATCAATCAATTACATAATAAGTTACAATCTGTTTCACGTTTATTACGATTCTCATTGGTAGATCGCGTAATACATTGTCTACTACTCTGATGATAGAATGATAGCGATTCAATTATTTACTCAATTCTCATTGGTAGATCACAAATATAAAAATGAGTTTTCATTTGTACCTACAGAGTTCTATTTTATAATTTATTAGGTGATAAATTCATGATAAGCTTTTTTGTAAACTTCTTAATTGATATTTTGGCAACCATTAAAATGTTTCAATTCAATATGTTATGCTGATCATGATAGCGTTTTCTCGACTAAAATGATCATTTAGCCAGCCTCGATAGCAAATTAATGCGCATTAACAATTATCTGTACTTTGCTCCGTGATTTAATAAACAAGCGGTCACATTTTCGATTTATTCTCGAGATTCTTATTATCTGAACAAACTTGATGGACATAGACGCTTGACGCGATGTTTTTAAGATTTCTCACAGAATCTAATGAATGTGACTTAGAAACCTTACAGAACAGTAGTAGAATAAAGATGAAGATGTAGCATACGAAATTATGCATTGCAATAAGCACCACCATACACTCAGGGGATTGGAATTGTAATTTTTCTGCAACTACTATTTCCATATTGAAAGTTGTATAAGAAATCGGTTGTAAAAATAGTTCTTATTACTTGGACAACTGCAATGATTGCAAATGTGACGCATACACTGATTAGATTCTTTTCCAACCACTGTTCAGCGGCATGAACACAACCCATTGTGTAGACGAATTTGTCACGCGAAGCAGCGCGACTTTTGTGACGTAGATTTCGACCGCACAGGAAATCACGAATTTGGACCTGAAATGAGTAAAAATGATAGAATTAAATGCATTCTAGCCAACTGCACAAGTGTATTTGAGCGTGTAATTAATATTAGAAAATCTTAATAAAATAAAAATAAAACTAAGCGATTTACAATCAATTCACATAAAGTGTTAATTAAAATCACCGTGTTTTCCAATTTGCAACAGGAAGGAGGAACTCCGCATCTCTCTGCACTTGGTGAAGAGCAATTAAAGTACATATTCTTTTGCCAATCATCTATACTCTCAATACCACAACACTTCAACTGAAATGAAGGCGACACATACTACATATTACATATAGGATCAAAACAAAATCACAGAAGCAAAAATGGTTAAAAGATATTTAAGAATGCATTTGTGTGACTAATTCATAAGAACAATAAATACCCATTCGCCCTGTATCCAGTCAATCAAATCTCTTAGATCGACATTTTCTCTGTAATCTAAAATGACGTGTTGTAGACGAAACTTGATTTGCTCTATCATCTGCAACAACAAAAGGATTGAATTTCATTACAGATTAATTATGGAATATTTGGTAAATGCATAAATAAGCTCCAATGATATAATAAAATTATTACCGCATCTTTATAGAAGAATGCCAACATTGCCAACACAACTTCTGAACAAAAGGTTAGTCCAATAAGACATGTACACTAAAAAGAAAACAATCATTGTTTTGTTCACAAAATGAAAAATTGAAATGCTTACATTATTTTGGGATTAGAATTTTAGATTATTTTATCAGCTTTAAACTGGAATATCTAGTATTTTTTATTATTTTGCACTTTGCTAAGTGTTTGAAAATATATTGATAGCCATCATTAAAAAATATTGCAATAAAAATGAAGTCAGTATAGAATATAGGATACAGGCCATACCAAAGTCAACAGAAATGTGTTTTCCCTGAGTGCACCAGTGCATCCACTGAAAGATATGATGGATACTACCATTCCAAAAACAAGAACAATCATGGCAGGATCATAAGCCAACTTTTGAATTTGATGAAGACTTTTAAAAACTTCTTTTTCATGCCAAGCCCATATTCCCACAGCAATTAGCAAGCATCCAATAGCCTGAATAGGGGGAAATTTATAGTATGTATGCATACATAATAGTACCATACAATATCACAATAAGTGCATTAAGATCTGAGTATAAATAGTTATGAATAGTGTTGTGAAACATTATGAATGTTTTCCTTGGGTATAGAGTATAATAATAGGTACCTATTTTTAATTTTTTATCTATTAGAAGTTTCCATGCATCAACCTGGTGTCCCAATTCTTGTGCTCAATGGAAATAAGGTTACCATACAGTCAATGTAAAAATAGAGGTTTTAACAATAATGGTATAATTCTATAAGTATTATTGCATAATTACTGTTAATAAATGTCAGTAAAAAATTAAGTAGTTATTAAAATCAGTGAAAAATGTTTGAATTGGCCTCCTGCTTCAATGCAATCTGTACATTGGTTAAGGACACTTCTGCAAACCTGCAAGAGTCCATAGAGTGTTATTATGATAACTGATGTTTATTAACAGTAATTATGCAGTAATATAGAATTATAACATTATTGTTAAAATCTCTATTTTTACATTAACTGTATGTTAACTTTATTGCCACCCTGTATATCTGCTAATGCTGTCATGACTAGCTGAGTCAAACTTTATCAACATTTGATTCAACCATTTATATTTTTCTTCTTGTTGAAATTTATATCTTTAATTGCTGGTAACATCAACAGCGTTGCAAATTAGAAAATAAATCAAGACTATAGCCAGTGCTAAAAAAAAATTTATTCAGATTTTTCTTCATTTCAGAAAAAATACAAAACTGTTATAATAAATATATTCAGGGACATTAACACTATAATTCTCAAATTATTTAATTGAAAACAAGTTCTGACTTATTTTACAACATTATAATAATAATTAAATCCAGTGAGTTCAAAATTCTCAAAGTTATTAAAGAAGAACTGCATTATAAATTAAAAACATCAACCGATATTAACAAATGGGTACATCAAGTTATAGATGGAAATACTTAGATCTGATTGGTTGTTTGCATGACTTGATGTCAACTAATATAAGTTGATGGTAAATCAGACATTTTACTTGGTTAATCTCATAACTTGATGTCTAACCATATTGACAAGTGAGTCAGTCAAGTTGCAGCAATTTATTTGCAGTAACTTGACATTTTAAGTGCAGTGTGCGTACTGGCTACTGGGTTGTAGGAACATTATATAATTATAAGTTCACTAACCATAAAATAAATTTTATTTTTCAATGAAATATTCTATTAATATTAAAAATTATCCATGCATATATAATTATACTTTTTGATAGATATTATTGGTGTATATATAATGTGTTAGCATAAGAACACATTTAACTGGCATTTAACTTACATTGAATATGAAATTGATGCTGAATATATAATATTTTAGGCAGCAACTTATTTCAGATTTTTCTTTTCTTCTAGCTCTAGAACGCTTTGCTCTAATATAAAGTTTATCAATAGTGTGAAATCCAAAAGGCACATCTCTGCTTTCAATAACAGCTGATCCCCTCATCCCGATAACAAAAGAAAAACAACTTTCAAAGAACCATACTTTTGTGAAAATAATATCTGTTTAAACAATTTTATTTGTTTAGATATTTAACGCATAATAAACATAACTCATTAATAATATATATTAAATTTGTTTAAAAAAAAAAATATCTGTGATATCATTATAACTATGTATTTAACATTTATAAATGTTATATAGCTCATGATAATTTTTTGTACCGCTTTATCTTTTAGATAGCAACCTATAATTTATTTTAATTTATTATTTTATATAAAAAAAACAAAGAGCAAACATTTAAAAACCCGATTGCTAAGTTGGAGTTTGTTGGTAAGATTGCTTTTTTCAAGATTATATGTCATAAATGTTTAATATATTATAATTCTATTGTAATTCATGTAAAAATCCTTTATATTTTATGACATTGATTCAAGCACATAAAATTAAAATCAATCAGTAATGTTGAATTTAGCTAAACAGATTCTTTTTTCTTTAAAAATTGAAAATTATCTTTACATTAATTTAGTTTTGAGTTTGTGTTTGCAAAGCTTAAGTTTGCAGCTTTTAGCTACAGTTTTGTACTTTATTTAATGTTTAACTCTTTCAACCATAGGACAATAATCTGTTGTCGATAAGAGTACAGTAGAAGCCGCTTATTAAAATCACGTTTATTAAAATCAGCTGCCTATTAAAATCAAAATGTTATGTTCCGATTTTTTTATATCTTGTATAGGTTAAAACTCGCCACTTTATAATAAAATCAACATTTCGGTTATTAAAATCAATTCAACACATAGATTGCGATATTTATGTACCATATTACCTACAGAAACTAACTTGGCTCAATATCGATGCACATTTATTCTACATATATTTAGATTCTCAATTCTTCCTAAACCAAGCTCAATTGCTGCCTGTATAGAAATACATATGTATAAAAATCGATTAAGCAGACGACACAGGGGTGTCATTTACTAGTATGTATTTACATGCATACATATTTATTGTTGTTATGTAGTAGTACAAATATAGCCCCATATGTAAATACATATTATAGTATGTACATACATAAATACAATGTATTCCTTGGATTATGTAGTGTTTTCTTCTCATTTTTTAAAATTTGTTTATTAAAAGCAACCGGTTAATAAAATCAAATAGACTTGGCCCACTATGATTTTATTAAGTGGCTTCTACTGTACTACAACACCCTGTCATCTTGCTATATTATCAAATTTTGTAGACTGTAGTCTTCTTCTGATAAGAACAATTTAGCACTCTATTTTCAGGTAATTATTAAATTGAAAATCAAATGTCTTCTCAGTCTTTACAGTTTAAATTTTATAATAGAAGCCACACTCATTAATAAGCTGCAGCTGGATATCTATAAAGTAATCATAAGCCATAGTTTGTAATTGAAGATATATGGTATGATGATTTCCTCTGTGGAATACACATTGATAGAAATTCTAAAATCAACATTTCTATAATACGGTACAAAAACATACTAAAAAATTTGCCTTTTGTTTTGGTATGCAATATAAGACAATAAAATAGATCTATAAGAACTTTGATTTGTTGCTATAAAATGGTAGCATTATATTAACAAGAGAGAGGAGTATGCTAATCTAAAGTAAATATAGTTTTTCTATTTGTTTTCATTTTAGATTATGAAAATGAAACTTTTGAGTGATATTTGTAATCTATCAAATAAGATTCTCCAATGGTCTTACAAAAATCCTCTTTTTGTTTTAATATTTTGGACATATTTTAGTATTTCAATATTTCTTCTGATAATTTTCTCAGCAATTTTTCTTCCAGATATTCTTGAAAGTAGTAGCATCAATTCTTTTTCACTTTCTTATGTATTTTTATCTGCCTTTCTGTCTCCATTGAGAGCAATAATTATTGTATTTAGATTATATAAGCTATCTTCTGTATGGCCAAATGTTAATATTTTACTTTATTTAATTAGTTTTTCTATATTATTTAGTTGGTTAATATGTTTTGCAATCTTTCATATTAATCTTGTTCATATGGTCAACTCTGCTATATCTTTTTCTTTCTTAATGTTATCCAAAGATTTTCTTGCTGATGCAATGCTTAAGGAAGGTATAGGTTCAGGGAATATTTTAATTAGTATTTTCCCTTATTTCACAGTAATATTTTTATCATATACTTTAGATTTGATTTTCAATACATCTATGGCTTTATCATTTTCAGCTTACATTTTGGTATGCATAATTACTTTTTCCGCTGCTTTAAATTCTCTTTACCCAAGTTTAATAGCTTTGCCTTTTTTCGGAATAAAGACATCATCTTTTCATTGGGATTTTAATAGAAAAATTTCTAATCTGAGATTTCCATCCACCCTCCATTTATTGATGCTCTCTTGTTTTGTTGTATTTCGTTTATCAATTTCAATGTCTGACAGTGTTTACTTTGTGCAAAATCTTTTATTGGATATATTTCTATCTCTTGTTTTTGATATTGATCAATTTGATCAGAATATTCACAGAGAACCTCTTAAGAACAATTCATTTTATCAACCACAATCCATTTTAAAAGTAAGATTTCATTTTTAAATAATTTGTTTAATAAAATTCATTCACATGTTTGCAATTTTCAATTTCCTTTGGTAGGAAACAACTGTTCCAAAACTAGAAAAGGAAATTTCTTCTTTGGAAACAGAAAATGCGTCGATATTCTCCCTTAAAAAGAGGTCTGCTGCATCACACAGATGGAATCTTGTCAGGTAGAGGATAATGTATAAATACAATGGGGCAGAATTAAAGGATTTAAGTCTATTTCAAGACATAAAAAGGGAAGGTTCTCATCCCTACATTCTAACATGATAAAAGTGTAAACTAAAGTAAAGATTATATATATATATATGTATGTATATAAATAATAATGTTAATGATGAATTTTATTTGTGTATTTAAATGAATTAGATTTAGAGAAAATTTGAAATGAAACGAAAATAAAGAATAAACTCTCTAAAAATTAACGCTTTTTCGGCGGGATACTTCATGTATTTTCAGTCTCTGAAACTATGGTTGATTGACCATTATTTGTTGTATCGGGCTGATCGTCTTCAATGGATTTAGCATCGTTTGTTTGCGTTGTTCTTATATTTGGTAGATCGCATAGGCCTGATGATGTAAAACTACTTTCTCTTATGGAATGGGTCGTAGCAGTACTTTTGAGATTGAGTTTTCGAAACTTAAAGGCGCTATTATTCTTATTCGGTAATCCATATGGAAAACAATGTGCCAATAACTCATCCGCTGTAGGTATCCCTCTTAGTATCTGAATATTCACAATATCAATCACAAAACCACGCTGCTGGAGAACTCGATCTCTTTGGTTAAATTTAGTTTTAGTATTTGTAGGACTTATATCCATTTAATAATAATCCGATTCTTTTGAGACACACGTCTCATGGAATGAATTGTTAAAATTTACAATCTCGATATAATTCCGGAATTATTCTAATAAATTAAGCGTCAATAGAATGAAAGACAAAAATAATGCTTTAAGTTTTTAGAAATCTCTATGATATGCGGGCACGAAAATCTATTTCTCTGATACCTTAAAATCATTTTGTAAAGCATTGTAAACTGTTGATAAAATCAGCTAGAGTGTCCAAATTTAAGAATTTTACCAATATATACTCGATTATTATCAACTGTTAATACATAAACATTATACGTAAATTTAAATATACGGTGTAAGAGTGTTAAATACGCATGAAAACTCCCATAGACTTTGTTTAGAACACCCTTAGAAACTCCCCATACCGGTAATTGTAGTAGGGTTGTTAAGGGTGTGCTTTTTTCCATAGAATTTATACCGGAATTTGCAAACGTATTATGATAGAATTGAAGAATAACTTTAATGGACCATTATATTAACCCTCGAATTCAATGAAATTTTATTTGTTAATACGCCTACTTGGTGGTCGTCCTTAATGTTTCATAGAATTTTATAACCAAGAGTTAAATAACCAAGGCGTGTTGTATTTCTTCAATTTCTCGTATACATATCTATGTCTAGCATTAGCAACGCGACATTTTTTAAACAATCAGTTCCCCAACAGATAGGTATAGGAAAATATTGGCCTATCTCATATATTCTGCAAGAAGTCCTTTCCTGACTTAACTATCATATGGAGCATAAGAAAACAGTTCATCCACAAGAGTCGGATACAATGGACATCTAAATCTTGAAACAAGCAATTCAGGTTGCTTTCATTCAAATAAATCATCCCCAAGTATCATGCTCAGAACAGGCAGTGATAAATAGATCTTCGGCCCATTTACCTAACATGAATTATAATATTTCCATAGAATGGACCGACCGTCAAAGTAACCCTCCAATTGACCGTTAAAGTAACCCTCGAATTCTATGGAATTTTGTTTGTTAATCCGCCCTTAGATACATCATATCATTACTGAGATAGGGCCGTATCGAAGGGCATATTAAATTTCCATAGAATTGGAGGGTCACTTTAATGATATTACAGTATTACAGTATTGGGTTAAACCATGGACTTGTATAGTTAACTCGTGGTTAGCTATAGAAGTTTAGAGTTCTATAGAAACGCTTGGTTCCTCTAATTAGTGATTACGTCAGGTCAGGTTTTTGTTTTTTCGCACTAAACAAAATAAAAATGTCGACCAATTGAACATTTTTTTGCGAAATCCTATCGAAATCCTATCTGAATTGTTTACAATCCAATGTCAATTTTTTAAATTTTGTTTAGTGCGAAAAAACAATATCTGACGTAATCACTAATTAAACGTATTACAGCGATGAATACATTATAAATCGAGTTCATAGAGATGTAATCCAGTTATTATGAGTGAATATAGAGTGGCAGTCTAACTGAGATTTGATCACAAATTAAAAATCAATTCTGCAGGCAAATAGACGAATACTCAACTGTGATTCGTTAAGAAGAAGTAATGGCTGACTTCTAATCACGAATGAAACTCGCGATTAAGCTCGCCTGGCTCCCTGCAGCTGCCATGTTTCTAATTGTACCCTCAATGAGAATGAGATGAGCACTCTATAGATCACCTTGTATTCATTACATCTCTATGAAGTTTTATGATAAAAATGTCGAAATGATTTTTGTTTCTTTAGTCGATCATTGTTGAAACAAACTTTACCTACAATTCCTGACACTGAAGGTGAGAACTACGATAAAGAGACCAATGAAAATTGTGCCCCTTCAAGTCCAATACAAAGCAATCAAGAAAGTCTTCCTATATCTTCTAATATTTTTCCTCTGGAAGCAATTAGCCCTAAGCGTAAACGCCATTCCATTGTGCAAAACATAGGGCAGAGAAGACAGTCGTTGATGGGATTCAATCCTTCTGATCAACCTTCCATTGCTTCTAGGAGACAATCTGTAGCTATATTTTCACCCAAAAATAAGGACATTGAAAAGTTTCCTCGAAGAAGCTCAAGTCCCGAAAAAACATCGCAAGAATTAGGATTTACTCAATTAGGTCGGGCTAAGTTTCAAATAAAGTCTCTTTCAGAGTCGGATATTGCTGAGTGTATGTCTAAAATTAACCAAGTACGCTCTGATGATTCTCTACTAAATATCACTCACTATACAATATATCATGACATTTAAAGTTGTTTCATATTTGTTTGTTTGCACCAGGGAATGGGAAATCTTCTTTTTGATTGGGAAATCTTGGGTCTCATGGAAACGGGTGATATCAAATCCCGACAATTAGAGCAAATTGTTCAGAATCATTTTCGAGCGGTCACTCTTCGAAGACAGGACCTAGCGCGTAAACTTCCCGTTCCTTATGTCTTAGATACCCTTCCATTCGATAAATATGACTACAAGGCTGTTTTTGGACAGTGTTGTGAGGAAGTAAGTTGACAGTTTAATGCATTTTAATGAAAACAATTCTAATCGCAGTTATAACTTTCCTCTTCTGATATTTCATTTTTATTATCAAAGGTGATAGGCTATGTACCATTTCCTCTTGGTAAAGTTGGTCCTTTATTATTGGATGGCAAGTTGCATTACATACCAGTGGCAACGACGGAAGGGTGCTTAGTGGCTAGCACAAATAGAGGTTGTAGAGTCGTGGAGCTTTCGGGAGGCATTCGCAGTGTTGTTTACAAGTAACCTCGACATAGCTATTTCAAAAACTGTTAGCTTAAACCAACATGAATATAATTAAGTATTCATTGTGAAATATTCTTTCAGAAATCAGATGACTCGCGCTCCAGTGGTCTATTTTAAAACAATAATGGAATTAGCCCTGTGCAAAGTTTGGATTGAATCTACCGACGGTTTTAGTAAATTAAAAATGGCCTTTGACAGTACCAGTTCGCACGCTAATCTCATATCCATTCTACCAATACCAGTAAGAAATGAACTTCATTTCATTTTCATTCACACTGATCTCCCTTGCTTAAAAGCTTAAAAGTGTAATATATTGTTGTGAAGATTTGAAATTTGAAGTGATTTTAATGCCCTAATCTTCAATTGCTTTCATTTTTCGTTTATTTAGTGCGGTTCTTATCTTCACATTCGCTTTGCTGCCCAAACTGGCGAAGCCATGGGAATGAATATGGTTAGTAAAGGCACAGAAAAGGCACTTCGCGTTTTAAAAGAGAAATTCCCCAATATGGACGTAAGGACTTTAAATTAAAAAAAAACCCAACAGAATTGATCCAAGCCCAAATATCTCTTCTCCACACTATTATTATTATTATTTATAAAATGACATGCAGATACTGGGTATAAGCGGGAATACTTGCGCTGATAAGAAACCAAGCGCTATCAATTGGATTCTTGGTCGCGGTAAATCAGTGGTTGTGGAATGTCGTATCAGTAGCAAGACTCTTTCCACCGTTCTTCACACGACTGCGGAAAAGATTGCCCGACTTTGCATCACTAAAAACTGGACTGGCTCTGCCATGGCGGGAACAATGGGAGGATACAATGCTCACGCGGCAAATCTGGTGGCCGCTGTGTTCGCAGCCACTGGACAGGATATAGCTCAGGTGGATTATTTCTCGGGAGTATTTATTTAACTCACCTGAGATTAGGAATGTTTTGACCCATTGTTCTAACAATTATTTAACCAGCTCACTCAATAAAATGATAGCTAATGATAGTATTGAATATTCTGCCATAGAGTAACCACTCTTGCTAGTAGATATTTGGATATCGATTTATGCCTATCTAAATGTCAGAAAATCCTATCTCCACAACTATAAATTGGTGAAGTTCAACATGTCATAGTGATGACGAAACTCAATATCGCATTTTAATAATTCTTTTACTAAATGAAAGTATAAAAGGAGCGCTTT
>JAYMFX010233568.1:0-21445 GCA_036784945.1 Monocelis spectator | reverse complement strand
AGGAAAAGTAAAAAGTGTAAAGAAAAGTGATACTTTTCCTAAGCTTTAAAATCATAGAAAGTCGACTTTTCCGATTATGCATAGAAAAAAAGTATTTTCTCAACGGATTTGACATTTTTTAATGATTTTGTTTTATCGTATAGAAGACAACCACCTACCGTTTCCTTTCCTTCATCATATTAAAAGCAAAAAGTACAAACGAGGTGCAAACCAATGACAGAGTCAGTGCCGGTGTGGTTAAAAAGAAATGGTTTCCCATTACACCAGTTGGTGCACTGTTTTCTTCAACTTTCATTTTCTTTTTGAAAATTTTTCTTTGATTTGTTTTGCTCTGAAAGTGAATATTATTGAATATTTGTCTTACACTGCATACATTTTATAACTTACAGATACCCACGCATTTCATTCTAAAAAAATTAAAACATCTAATTAACTATAATATGAGGAAAAATCTGCCGAGATAATTGGAAGAGAATATAAGGAGTATTAAAGAGTTTTATTCTCCCATTTCTCATCTAATTATATAAAGAATGAATTATACTTATATATCTAAACAGTCTGATAATGAATTGCATATTTTATAATTGATGCTCGATGCTGAGATACCTACCACGCAAATTTTGAAAATAATTTTCCTTCTGTGAATAAAATTTAAAGCATGAAAATAACTCTTTTTATTGCAAAACTAAAAGTACAGATAAAATGAAACTTTATATCTATATACATATCTGTGACTTTATCTATAGGACTGTTAAGTGACCCTCCAATTCTATGGAAATTTAATCCACCCTTCGATACGGCCCTATCTCTGCAATGATATGAGGTATCTAAGGGCGGATTAACAAACAAAATTCCATAGAATTCGAGGGTTACTTTAACGGTCAATTACGCCGCAGTAGGCTAGAAATTCATTTTTCATTTCACTAATTCGCAGAAAAGTTAGAACCTCATCTCTTTCTAAGTTCCATCCTCGATTCCAGTCAAAATAAGTGTTATCAGGATCTTTTGGTCTCCTTTTATTATAGTAATTCATTCATTGATAGAAAATACAGAATGTTAAAGAGTCCATTTTATATATAGAAACTAATTATGTATAAATGTTTATATAAATAAATAATCATCACTCAAAAAATTTACAATTTTTATAATTTCGATTAAATCATTTTAATAAATTTCAAAGATAATTTATATACATGGAGAAGATAATAATCAGTATATATTAATATATCTTACTTACTATTATTAATATAGTTTCTCTTACCTATTCTGGATCAAAAGTCTACTTTAGAGCAATTCTAAGTCCCTATTTATATCTAGGGAAATGTCTCAATATCCCATACCAACTGTTCCAATTGGGTGTCCCACTAATTCAGAATTCAGCAATTGTATAGACGATAGACCCTATCTGCAAACTTTCTATGTGAAATCCGCATTTCTGCCGTCAATAAAGTTTATTTGTGGATGCTTAATTAATATATTTATATTTGTTTATAGAAAAGGAAGCGAAAAGTCATGGCAATCCGTAATATTTTAGCCTAAAAATAAAGATTGGATCCAGGAGATTTAAATATTATTATGCATTGCAATATTGTAGGAAGACACCCACGGTCTTGATTTTGAGATTAACACAAGGATTTACCGGAACTTAATTAAAATTCACCATATAGGATTGTCCACTGTATAAATTAACGATTTGGTTAAAGAATTTTATGACGTATAATTTTAATTAGATAAAGTACATTAACTAAAAAATTCGAGAATTTTATTAATATATTAAGGGTGCATATACTTACCTACACTAAAATGACTTTTTTCAAGCAATCATTAAAATTTTATGTTAGTTATATTAATTATGTCATAAAACATGGGGAAATAATATCATTATGCTTATAAAATTACCAGTTTCCTTTAATTAATGAAAAAAGTGTCAAAAAATGGGCAAAACAGCTGAAAATAAGTAATTTGGAAAAATGTATCATCTTTTGAAATGTTGCACAGATCCTCTTCATATTTTAGAATTTTGATAATGTCATTATTATTGATAAATCTGGGTGGGGATTTAGTCATATGTATAAAATTATCATCTTCATGGATAATTTATTATTTTTTTTGTCTGTGGGGCAAAATTTGCTATTTTTTTGCCAAAAATGAAAATAAAAAATATGTTTTTGTCAAAATATTTATTAATCCTTACCCAATTTTGTTAACAATATCATACTAAATTTGTGGTTAAAATTTTAGAAGGAAATATCTTAAACTGCAGGAGCTGATACATTTTAAATTTGAAAAATATAGTTTTCGGTAAACAGTGAATTTATATTGAAAATACATAACAATATGTGCTATAAAGGCTACAAAGTTTTGAAATGCAAGATTCCTATACAAATATATGTCTAACTGCAAGTAGGTAGAGCATACATACATATGTACAAATATCCAGCATTGTAAAAATCATGAAATTCTGTATTTTTATTCGAAAAATACTCAAAAATACTCAAAATACTCAACAACCATTGTAACTTTAAAATAAATTTTAAAAACTATTTTTCTTAAAGGTACCTACATAGTTTTAACTTACATATTCGAATTCTACGCATTTTAAAGTACAATTATTCATCGAAATCGAAAATCCGACAAATTAACAATTTTACTATGTATATATTTTAAGGTTTATTATGCATCATTTATATTTAAAACGAAATTATTTTTGATAATTGGAAAGAATAGAATGTTATATAATTGGTTTAATTGTTTAATCTGTTCTTGAATAAATTTCAACGCTTCTTTATATAAAGGATTATTGTTTGGTTATAGCTGTACTGATTACCTACATATCGGAGATAATCAGTCCATAAATATCTGGGTCGTCCCAAAGCATTATGATACACTTCAGTTGAACAAGAAAAAGTGCAATTATACATGACCATCAAATCTTCTTCTGAATGCCAGTCATCCATTTTGATGACATCGATTCTGCCACCGAAATTAATATTCTTGGGATTACCATATATGTATAAATATGGAATTTGTAAATCTGCCTCAAAAAGACATATTAATACTATTTTAAGAGATCTGAAGTGGCATGATCATATAAACTCGTCAAATAATGCTCTTTCATATATACAAGTCATTCTAAACATTCTCTTCTCTATGCTTCGCAGCTATGAAGAAATAGTCTCTCTCTAAATGATAAATATAAAATCAGAACGATGATAAACTTTTATGCGGCCGAAAACCTCAAAGAATTTCGAAAGAAGAACTTTATTCTAAATCAATAGTTTATAACTAATATTCAAACTATAATCAATATAATGAATAACTATCTATTTAATCTTAAATAGATTTCTTCTTTAGAAGAAATCGAAGAAGGAAGAAGATTGACCACTCTTAATGCCTGGACAGAACTTGCCTGCAGAACGGAGATGTACCGATTGAAGGTCTTTCGTCCCAGCAGCAGTATCCTCTGTGCGGAGGTCTTTTGGAGGATCTGATTTAATCGTTGGCTCAAACTCGAATGTCTATTGGACAAATGGCTCTTTGGAAGTAAAACCCATCCCCCTATATAGTCAATATCTTCTTAACAACTTCGTTTCATATATATATTCTGGTCCTTATTGGTTGTTTTACTTGCTTTTCATGATCATAAACATGCTTTTAACACTTATATTAATATTTTAATCATAACCTATAATCCGAAAACTTTTAATATGTGTCAGTCAGTCAGTGTCTCGATTGTTTATCACATTCTGTCTCTGTATTAGATATTTTATGTACTTCCTACTTATGCAATAATTACGCATACAGGAAATAAAGCCTGTATTTATGAACCTTTATGTATTTCCATTACTGCTATATTTTGAGTACCGATTCTCAATGTAAAATCTCAAATAAACACCTTTATTATGTCATGACCACTTTATGTAAAGTCAATTAAGACATATTAACAATCTCTACACATAACGAAATTAAATATTTTATTGAAATGTAGCCCACCAGGTTGTTGCATTCATTATCATTGTAGCTCAGCGGTTATGTAATCCTTATTGGCAATATTTAAATGTGAACTGGTTTGACTGATTTATAATTTTCACTGAAGAGGGGTTGACCACAGCCCCGAAATATATCCGAGTTTAATTTCACTGCGAAGTTGGCTTCCTTACTTTTATTTTATACAATATGCTTCGTGAGCACCTTTCCAGTTTATTACATATAGGGACGAATTGTTTTCCTTAATGCTCAATAAGAACTAAAATAGTACCTACTGAAATATAGTATTTAGATGAAATACCAAAAGGGAACAAGAATAAAACAAACAGCATTATGCAAGAAAGCATTTTATTTTTAATATGGAAAAATATACAAAAGATTCGTACATGGATTAATCGTATTGATCCAGATGAATTAAGATGGCATAATGGAAATACAAAAAACTTAATTCCGATTTTCAACAAATCGAACACATAGAAATAAGTAAAATGGAACAGTTAATGTATTAAATTGCTGAGGACATCCCAATTCCTTTCAAAATATGCTGAAATACATTAAAAGAACTACAACTCTATCGCCTACCACCGGATCTGGATCTAGATCGTGACCTACGCTGCTTTCGTCGATTTGTTCTCGATCCTGATCGAGATCGAGTACGATGTTTTCTTGAAAACTTCTTCTTACTACGATTATAGAGACGTCGACGGAGATCCCGTGAAATGGGTTTGAGATGCATGAAATTGCAGAAACCACCTCGAGTACACTCTCTGAAATAGGCAAGATCATGTCATTCTAATTTTTTCATTAAAAAATTAGACTACTATGGAATAATTAGTACACACCCCATTTCATATTGTCGACAACAGGCTTCTCTGAAATCTGTTACTGGTGACAATTCTGAGTGAACGGGTCTTCCTCCAAACCATCTTTCATTTAAATCTGCGACAGCTCTTTCAGCATCTTCTTCCCGACGAAACTGGAAATCAAGAAGGAAAAGTGAAAGTGTTTTATATAAAAAAAAATGCTTTACAATAATTATTAGTCAGCTAAATTTGATAGTGCACTGATCAAATTCAAAGACATAGCATCATTTTGAATAGCTCACCTTGATATAGACATTACCCACTAAGTGATCACCCAGATTGTCACAAACATTCATCTCTTCAATTTCACCGTACTAAAATAATAAATATGGAAAATGTGAAAAAAACAACACTTAATAACCTGAAGTATCCTTATCGATAATTTATGCTACAAATAAATTTTATTGTATACCTTTTCTTCTGCTTCTACAAAGACCTCTTCGAAAAAATCATCAAACACACGTTGAGCCTCAACTTCCGAGACAGTTACTAAAATAATTCGTGTCAAAATGTTTTATTGCTCACATTATACAAATAATATCTGAAATGAAGCCAACAAAAATTAAAATATGGTTCCCTAATTTTTGGTCTTATTCTAACACTGCAGATCATTAAAAACGTGATTTGAATACACTTAACGTTCAACAATTGCTTTGTGTTAGACAAAGCAATATATATATTAATATGTAAAATGAGTTTACTTGTAGCTCCATAGTATCATTGTAATACATTGGATTCAAGCAGAATTGCTTAGCTAAACAAGCAGAAAAGAGAAATTTTAATCTAAGTTTTATAAAATCCATGCAAAACTGTTAATTAAACACATAGTTTACATAGAGTATTTGAATTAAATGAATAAATAATTGCTTGTATACCTCCTAAAATTCCACCAAATGAATAATTAAAAACTTACTATGTGAGCCATCTGCAGTCTGGGCTGTATTCTGCGGAGCAATATATAAATTTTGAAGCAAAACAGTCTAAAATAAAGGTTGAAAATGATATTTTCTATTTTAAGCAGCAGGATAATTCCTAATCTAAACTTTGAAAGTAGATAATACTAACTTGACTAAAAGTTGGTCTGTTGTGAAGACGAGAACATTGCTCTCCATGCCTACAAGCTCCAATTTTGAAATAGAAAGAGCAATTGACTCTGAAATATTTAAATTATAATTTTAAGAAGGGTTTATTAATGCACAACTTTGATAAAATTAAACCTAATCATATATCTGCATGCATAGATAGACTCATACACAAGTGGCCCAGTAAATATGACCTTAAATAAAACTTTTAGAAGACATTAAACATAAAAAAGCTGAGCATTCTCATTATGGAGCAGATTGCATATGTTGTAACTTGCTACCAGTACCCATTTGTCAATATGTCATAGGATCAATGAACTACAACTGTCAAATTTGTATTTCATACTGACAATAACAAACTACTTATCTTTTAGTAGAACTCAGAATTGTATTGATCTTTGCATGCTAGTGTTGTAAAGTTAGGCTCATATTTTTGCTCAACTGCAATAAACTTTTTACATATGTTATGGAAAGATATTATAATAATTTACATATATATCAATATCTTAAGTATCCTTATCAATGATAAAAACTAAGATTGAATAATTTAATAATGATTATATTTTCATTAATAATATCATAAATATTTTAATATGTGGACAAGTTGTATTGAAGCCCAGTTATTAACCAGACCAGTTGCCAATGTTTTGGATAGTAATAAACTAAATATATTGATTTTGATACAAATTTACCATCAACCACTGATAGTGATATGTACTTATAGTTTATCTGATGAATTTGGTCAACTCAAACACATAAACATTTATTGATTATGTTTGTTTGTGCATTAGTTATTTATTTTCTTTAAATGTAGGCTGTTATATTAAGCTATACAATTTGGGCTGGAGGACAAGTAATTAATATATATTAAGGTAACATTGTTTCTGTTGTGGTCCAATTAGGAACCATAAAAAGGTCCAAAATGATTGGCCCAAATAGGAACATTTTTATGGTTCTCATTGTTACGGTTCCTACTAATTGGGCCAAAACATCTCTAACTTTAACTGTGGCTGAGTTTTGACCTGATCCTTATCTGATATAGGTTTATATTGAGTTTTTACATGGACCAGACAAGTTATCAATGTTTGCTTTATAGCAAAAAATGTCAATTAATCACCCCAATTCACAATTCATTATAAGTGGACAATTTGGCTACACTACACTGCAAATAAAAACGACTATATATAGTGGTACCACAGAGACAAGTTATGCTATGATTTATATGAATATCTAGCCGGCTAGTTTTCAATTTGGCTAGATATGCTGCAATTTTACCAATTATCTAGCCGGCCAGATATGAGCAACAAGTTATGAACAAATAATAGTGTTATCTAATTGGCTAGATATTAGGTGGTACCAGAAAGACAATTTATGATGAAATTGTCTTGTTAAATAGTCGTTTTTATTTGCAGTGTATAGTTGCAACTAATCTGGTTGGTAACATGTCTTCATACAAGCCTTGAATATTCATCAGCTAAGCAAGGACATTTTTTTAAGACTACACAGGATAAATCATGCATATTCCATAAAATAAAATCCTCCTTAGTTATTAAAAAATACTTGTCTTGTATGATCAATTCAATAAATTAATAATGGTATAACATTCCTTTATAACAATAATTCCTTTAGCAATTAATACCTGCACACAATAAAAATTCTCTCATATTACAGAAAAACAATCAATTGAAATGCTAAATCATTTACTTGTCTTTCTCAGTGCCAAAAATTGAAGCCAAATATTCAGCCATACTTTTATTAAATAATTTCGTATGGCAATATACTGCGCGCTGTTTAATTAATAATAAGACAATTAAAACAATAACAAATAAAAAACGCAATAATGTGACTAAAAGTTACTTATTGTCGACCTCGTTAATTCTAATACTAATAGCGCCGTTTTCATGCATTCTTTTAATGCTGGTCATAATTTAAATTTATATGTCGCTATTATCCATAGTTCTTCTTCTCAAAATATCAGTAGAGTCGTGTCTACCTACCTTTTGAATAATCCCGAAAATTTCTTTAATTTTATGAAGTCAACAAATTTCTAATGAGATTGATTTTATAAATACATAGCACAATTGACGTTCATGTATGCTTTGAATTGATAAGTATTACACAATTCATTTTCATTATGTTTGTGATGTGTTCTTTTGTAGGATCGATTGTTTGAGTAAGAGAATATATCAATTTGAGATTAATATGTAGAAGCAAAAAGATGCAGATATCTTTATTTATTTGAACAATCATTTACATAATGATAAGTACATATAAATGCATGAATAAATAAAGTATAGAAAGGCACGGGTTAAAACGAAGTGATAAGGGTAGAAAACAATTGGTCAACAATTAATGATATTATAAATACAAGATTTCTTTCATGATATTTTTTAGGTGGTTATTAGATAACAATAGTGTAAAAGAGGTACTAAATAAAAATAATGAAAAGGTTTTCTTATTTTTGTAAATCAAAAATGTCAACTAAGAGTCTTTAGGCTGAATTAACTTATATTCGCAACAGGCCTGAAGAGCCCTTTCTGCACATTCTTTTGCTTTTTGTCTTTTAGGATCATCCATTTTTGATAATGCCATAAGAACTTCGAGCATACTTGTACTGACAAGGTATTCAGCAAGTTCTTGACCAGATTCAAACATATCAGCTAGAATATGAGCCGCTCGATGTTGAAGCGATTCGTTTTCGTGGCTAACTAAACTTGTAATTATTTCCATCCAATTATTGAGCTAAATGGAAAATACAGAATCAATTAGACGGGCGGATTAACTCAACACAAAACATGAAAACAATAACTATGCATGTAAATAAGATTAACGAGTAAAAACATGGCTATAATTTACCTGACTGATTTTCTTACAAACATCTGGAGAACGGGTGAGATAGGCTAGCGTACCACTGGCAGCAATGGCCAGCTTGAGGTCTTCTGTCTGCACAGAGTAGAGCAATAGAAGCTTCACCCTATCATTTTCCCCAGCAAACAGCGCAGGAATGGAGTCATGCTGCGCCAGATTGCAAATACATTCAGTGGCGGCTCGCCTCAAATCCTCGTGCTCCTCATACATGTAGTGCTCTATGGATGCGAAACCTTCATCTTTCAGAATGCGGTTACTGAAATTCATCAAGATCAATCAATACAAATACATACAAATGGAAAGAATCAATGGAAATCAATTATCTACTGTCCGGAGATTTTACTTACCGATGATAGTCGTCGATAGACGCCAAGTTGGTCAGCGCTAGTAGAGCTTCAAAATTCTGCAAACCGGTTCTTTCAACGTGAAGTAACTGAAGCAATGGCCGAGCAACCTCTAAAGACTAAATATAAGGAATGATTATTCTGATGCCGTTACATATTATATTACTACTATATATATTAATGACAGATTTTAAAAGCAATTGTAGTTTATTTACTCTTTGTCCGGGAAAAGCAACTCTCGGATTAGCGGTTATGGTGATCTTAGCGAGAGATTGCGCAGCCAAGACTTTCCCACATTCAGAATTCTTCAATGAAAGATTAATGAGTGCCTTACCGCCACCAGCTTGAACAATAGATCCACGATTCAACACGTCATTGGAAATAGCCAAATATATCCTATAAGTAATAAATAGAAAAAACTGTGGGCTATGAATTATTCTTAATGATAAGACTTCATAAGGTCGGGAAGTTTAATTTCACCTGCTAATCAACTCTTTCGTATTATTTGTGGCTAACTTTTCTGCACCCAATGACATTTGATAAAGACAACTAGGCAATCCAAGTTCTACCAATTTTTTAACACGCTTCTCAACAAATTCGGGCTTATCTTTTGAATGCTCCTCGGGTACATGCTGTTTGGAGAATTTAGCCAGATCTTTCATTTCTGGTAGGATATCCGGCTGATCATAGCCGTTCAATAAATGAACGAATATTCCAGCAAGAGGGAATAAACTCTCGGTACTATGCTGCAATCAAATCAAACAGAAATACTCTGCGCATTATTAATAGGAACTCAAAACTATCGCGTATTGACTGGTCATATTTTTTTTATGAGGCTCACTTTAACCAGATTGAACATTGCCTTTACAGCCGCTTCATCATAAGTCAAATCTTCTTTCACTTCAGCATCCAGCGAAAGATAAACCAGACCCTCAACCGCCCAATGACAAATGTCTTTGTCTCCTGTGAGCAAATGTTTGCGACATGATTTGGCTAATACTTGATTTGAGCCATCGGCGAAGGTTTGCTGACTGGGATCAGATCCACCAATGGAGCCAAATTTGCACAGACCCTGAAGATAAGAATTATCAATCAACATACATATTAGAAATAATTAAAGAGCATTTTCCGGAGTTTTCTCCTGAAATCCGCGGTCTTTCGACTGCTAATTTTATTTAGCATCTGCTATCTTCTATTTACGACACTGCTTGATTATAATATATCTACCAGGGTGAACTTACAACCAGTGCTCTCAATTGAATCGCATCTTTCCCCGACTTGTAAAGTTCTTGAAGAATTGGAGCTGCAATACTGGCCACTGCTGAGCTGCGAGCTTTCTTCTGAGACGCAAGGATAATCGTGTCCAGAGCGATTTTCTAATTGAAATACGAAAAGATGTTACATTGGATTAGAGTGAAGATCTCATAAATACGTGAATAGAAGAAAAACAATTCATCTGTCTATAGAATCTGTTTGGGCTTTTATATTATGGATGGCATTACTCAAAAGCACTAATTAATCAAATATTTACCCTAGCAACGGTTGCTACACAGACTAAAAATCTATTAGAGGAAGTGTTAGCTGGAATAATTTTATTCTGTTTTATTTCATACTTCTTCTGAATGAACTCACCTGATGTGCAGTGATATCAGATTTTGCCAACATGATGAGACCCTCCATCAAACCTTCCTGGGACATCACTTCAGACGCTGCATCGATCGGTCCCTGATACAGCATACCGATTATCGAAGTTGCTTGGACTTTCGTTTCAATGAGATCGTCACTCAACAGATCACTAAAGTGAATCGGTAAACATGAAAATTGAAACTGCAAAAGCAGAAGATCGGATCACCCGAACAGATCAATCAACCAACACTACTGCCCAGTTCTTTTTCTTACTTGACAAAATTGGTGCAGATGGCTCTAAACTGTTCTCTCTGCTTATCATTGCTGAAATCGTCATAAACTTTGCTTAACAAAACTGCTCCAGTGAGTTTCACGTCATCTCCAACCTTTAATTTGGCGTCTTCTGATATGACAGTGGCCAGGTCTAACACTCTCTCAATACCTAAGAATTTATTAAATATAAATAAGATAATAAGTCACATTAGAAAACGTGAGAAGGATACTGTTGATAGGTTTTGAAAAGACTGCGTTAGAACCAAATAAATAAAATTATACTAATCGCTATATAGCGTTTGTGGTCTTCGGGATCTATAGAACTCAAAGGAGCCAAATTATAAATTAGTTTAAATTAGCACAAATTAACAATTCCTTTTGTCAATTGTCATAAAATACAAACCTCCATTTTCCATGAACTGCAACTGCCAACCAACGCCATCCTGCTTTCCAATGAATTTCACGAGGGTTTCCATTACGCAATCGCGCCCGACAGCAGATAATTTCCGACTGTTGATCATTTTCACTAAAATTCGCAGGCCTTCGTCAATGACACCTTTCGATTCAGGCGCTGGAATATAAAATCATAATTGTTAATAACTCTATGTTAGACAAACAAACAAAACACTATCTTTTTGAGAGATGGTGGGCAGAAAATATGAGCTTAGATCTATAAAAACAATTATTAATTCCATTTTAACAATGGTTCAATATTATAGTGGACTCACGAATCACATAAGGAGTGAATCTGGGGACCTTCACCCCGGGCTGTTTCTTTAATGCTTCGTGTCTCTCTTTTGCCTCATGATAAGCGTCAAGGTCTGATATGCTGGTTATCAACACTTGGATGAGTCTTCCACCAGTTCGAGCTAATTTGTTGTCGTTGGATTGCAGCAGTGAAATGATATGCTCCTTAGAAAGAGTTTCAAATGCTTTCAATCCCTAAAATCAATTTACGAATATGAGAGTTAGCTCAATAAAGGGGATTGTCCAATTGCTATTTTGTTCTTTACTCTCTGCTAGTATAACGGAGTTAATTGTGAGTCAAAATACTGCAGATTGGGCATCTTGGGTTGCTCGAGATTATTCTCGTAATAGGTAAGCTTCTTATTATATATTATTAAACTTGAATAGTTAAGGAAATCTGGGCAGAAAATAGGTTCCATGTTCCATGCATTAGGATCTACATAATATCTTAATTTCCCCCAAATGAATGACTAAATCTCGTACAAATAACAGGGTTTCCGCCTGCATCTAGTTCACATATTAGCAGTGCCAGAATCTGCTTGCAATGAATGCATCTATGGAGTAGCCGATAGAAGCCAGGCAGGCTGTAGTTGTCCAGCAGCTGTATACGGGTTCACTACAACTATGATGTTATTGGGAGGAGATGTCTGCCTGGGTAGAGGAGGTCGGTACGCGCGATGACTCGCACAGATCGATGATATCGACTACACGCTCACAGATTACACACTCCATCGTGTTATTTTAACACGGAGTCAATCTAGAAAATACTTCTTCTGGAATATTCTCAATGAATTGGCATGAAAAGCACGTGCAAATATGATTAATTAATTGTTATACATAGCTGCTATAACAATAAGATTACGGTGAAACACAAATTTTTAAATCCATAAAAATCAAATTTAATCATTACTATTTTGAACGCTTGCAGTTAAACAAATTAATGCACAAGTAGGCAGACAGACATAATTCGATCAGCTCGGTACTGATGAAACAATCAAAATAATAAAAAAGAAACCCAATTAAATGAAGGTTAGGGTAACTCTAACAATTCAAGTAATGTTACCTTTAGCTTATCGTGTTTGATAATCATGCCAATGATTCTATTAGAGGAATCAACAATGTCTGCATCTTGACTGCGACATTTAGCGAATACCTCACTGAAGTCAGGATGCTTCCAGATTCTATCACCCGCATGATCATCTCGAATCAGCGCTGTCAGATTGTTCAAAGCCTAAACAAATGCATATATTAAGATATTTGTTTTGTTTAAATAATAAAAATTGTTTCAAGGGAAGGAAATCTTACAGTTTTAACAGTTTCGGATGGAGTGGAAGGATCTTTTAAGAGCTGAAACATCGAGGTGATGCGACCAGCGAGACTGTTTTTTTCTATTTGCAATTTTTTCACTTGAACTTCTAATCGTTTTAAGATAGGGTGAATTGCTGCATTACTCGAGTCCTGTTTGAACATTCGAACTGCATCAGCATAAGCTTCTTGAATACGTTCCAACTTCTCATATGCTTGACATCGTCGAAACAAAGCTTTGGGATCATTTGGCGATATTTCTAAAGCTTAAGTAAAAAAATAAATAGGCATTATTTTAAGTCTTACATTTAGAAGGACATAAACAAACAAATAAAATTATAAGCAAACCTTTAGAAGCAGTATCTATGGCAGATTCATACTTTTCCAGCTTCAGGTAACATTGAGACTGGTTCTTGAACAAAATCTCTCTCTCAGAATCTGATATGCTTTTGATATCTAAAGCTTTTATGTAGCAGCTAAGAGCCTTGCCATAATCTTCAGATTTGAAATAGTTATTGCCTTCATTTTTAAGATCAGAGTATTCTACCATGATAAAAAGTTACAATTCTAATACAATAATACACTTTCTAAAATAAAATAAATGAAAGACTAATTTATACCTGGTAAAAATAAAACATTAGAAAATTATTAGAAAATCACTAGGGTTATTAAAATAATCTGAAATAGGTTAAAAACTAGCATATAGTTAAGTTACATGCAAGTAAACTAAGAAAAACAATAAGAACATTTTATTGATGTAAAAAATGTTTAGTGATAACCAAAATTAAGATCATACATTTTATATGTTGTATCGGTAATATTCATCATTTTTAGAATAGGTATCATATAATTATATACATGTGACAATTAGAACTGATATAGTCAATCAACCCAAAGAACCCTAACTCAATTCAACCCAAATTTGCTTACATGATAAGTTTTTAAAACATTTATTATCATGGCAGAAGACCTTGTACTCCATCCACTATTCATTATTACTAATGCCTCCTTACTCTTCCATTGCTGTAAAATCATGTAGGACATTATGATTTAGTCAGTAGATTGTTAGTAGAAATTCAGGATATTGTGAGCTGGCTTGCCAAAAGAAGAAGAAACAAACAGGTACTAAGGTTAAAACTGACACTTAGTGCAAAATAGAGAATGGTGATCATTACTTACTTATTGGAAATTATTGCTATTTATTTTTTTTACATTAAATTTTTGTGGTAACCTATATATGAATATATTAATGGGCATAATTTTTACATACATTAAAACTATAGAATTATGTCAAAATGAGATGTTAGAGATAATTTTGATTAAAAAATTTAATGTTACAATTGTGATGGCTAATAATAAAACTTTAGCTATAAAATCAAGTTAGGTAAAACTACACTGTACATAAGTTAAATTTAGTCCCTTTATAGTAATTAAAAATATTATATTTCTGACTAAAATAATTCCAATCTAATTTAGCCATGTCCCTGATTCTATTTCCATTTTAGCTCAAATAATGGTATAAAATCCTTAGTTACTAAAGTCAGAGACATGATTCAAATAATATTAATCAGGAACAAGCTATACATAAGTTTGAAAGTTGAAACTATATTAAAAATAAAGATACTTTGGTAATGAAGGTTAATACTTGGTCATACCAGAACCTTGTCCTTGAGACCTGGTTATTAACATTATTGTCAAAAATATTGAATGATAAACCTGCTATCATTATAGTATTTTGAAATAGAAATTGTGTCAATATTTCAGCTTACATTACCGTATAAGCTGCTGATATTTTTTTAACTTTCCCAGACTACAATGTTTACAATCGCTTGATTTGATTTAACAAGAGAAATTTAAGTTAAAAGATTAAAATAGCCAACACTATAGACTGGAATAAGAAATTTGATATTATTTCTCTGAAATATGAAATTGATGGAGAAAGTTTAATTTTTTATTTCAGCGTGACCAAAAAAATTTATATGTTGAATTTATATGTTCTGAACCATAATAGAGAACGATACTTTGATATCGTTCAGAACAATTAAAAAACATTCGAGATGTAAATATTAAATTTGCGTCATTCTATTTAAATTTTGTGAAGTACAGGAAATGTACTATTAGGTATTGGCTCAAATAATCGGTATAAATCGTGAACTATATATCTATTTTGGCTAAAAAATTATTTTTATCAAATTTATCTATTATGCAACAACAAAATTGTTACGTTAGCTATATTTCCTAAATAGCTCTTTTTGTAGGGAAATTTCATGCTGAAAAATTAATTGAAAATTGGGTGCAATAAAAATTTCCTTAACTTTTTTTTAGATAGTATGTTCAAGTAAATGAAGATGACTTTAGAGAAGTATACCTTTGTATTATTTTCCAAAATGGTGCTTTAAACATATAATTCTAAAAGACTATAATACAATTATTTTAATCAGATTTCATTTTTTAACTGAGTGAATAAGCAAGTATTGTGTCCTGGAGACAGGCATCATGAATACCTGCTTTAAGGACTTTACTATAGAGAAGATAGGAGCTGCGGGTTTACACACATTTTCCTAATCATTTCCCATAAAGTTACATCATAATTGTCTTACCTTACCTGGCCCATTCAAAAATATTTTACAATCATAAAAATATCAACTGAGCTGAATAATTTTATCCCACATATTAAAATCTTAAATTATATGTATGCATAAAATAGCTGTAAACTATCATACACATTTTATTGTCTATTTCAGATTAGTGCATCTTGATTTAAAAGGTGGAGTCCCTTTATTAAATTATCTATTAGATGTAAGTTATGCTTTGATTTAAAAGGTTAAACAAGGATATTAAATAAATAACTACTTAAAGTTCCTATCTTTCATGTAAAATAGGTGATACCCAAATTGAAGGAGTGGGGAGCAACCGGTCTTTTGATTGAATATGAAGATACATTCCCTTATTCTGCAGAATTGGCATCATTAGCCAGACTAGATGCTTACACGTACAAAGACTTTTATTTATTGATAATTATTCTCTTTCCAAATAAATTCAGTATTTAAGAATTTTCAACAAGTAATCAAACAGTTTGATTTGTTTTAATCATTATAAAAAATGCATTGAATGATATAAATTGCTAGAAATAGTCAAATTTTCACAGAATGCTTATTTATATGACAATATCATAGAGATGTAATCTATTTATTATGTGAATATAAAATGGCATTCTAAATGAGATTGTGGAGACAAATTGAAAATTAGATTCTGCAGGCAAACTGATGAATACTCAACTGTGATTCTCTAAGAAGTAATGGCTGACTTCTAATCACAAATGAAACTCCAAATCAAGCTTGCCTGCATGCAGCTGCCATATTTCTAATTGTCAACTCAATGAGAATCAGATGAGCACTCTATAGA
This sequence comes from Monocelis spectator, assembly GCA_036784945.1. Classification (NCBI taxonomy): domain Eukaryota; kingdom Metazoa; phylum Platyhelminthes; order Proseriata; family Monocelididae; genus Monocelis; species Monocelis spectator. The sequence continues at coordinate 4,945 of JAYMFX010233568.1, read as the reverse complement.
TCACCTTGCATTCATTACATCTATGGAAAATATATGTAGCAGCAATAGTTAATAAAAAAGACCAAATTGTTTTATTGGTACACATTAATATATAATAATATTCTTATTTTATATATTTTTTTAGAATAGAGGATATCAAATCAATTTTAAATTGTGCTTCTGAGAATGAATTATCAGTGATTCCGTTGGTACAGACATTTGGTCACATGGAGGTAAATGCATTTAAAGTGAAAATCAAAACTCACAGATAGAGCTGTTACTTGATAATCAGAGACGGACCCAGGAGTGTTGCCCAGGCATGCCCCTTTTTGACAACTGTTTTGAACAGGCTGTGGACAGTCTGCTATTAAAGGACTGCAGCTCATTCCTGAAGCTTTATTATCAAGCAATATGTGATAGTGTTTACAACATTACATACAGATAAAGACTTCTTCCCAAATATGCGCACCATTCTCCGATTGACTACAACGCTTCCTGTCATGAGCTGTGACAATGAGAGATTGTTCAATTGTCTGAGGAGACTCAAAACCTGAATGTGATCAATCATGACTGGCACTCAATATTCATATTTTTTACTATACAATGATTAATAATTTGAATTTCAGTTTGTCCTAAAATGTGAAGAATTTCGTCATTTACGGGAAGAGAGTTATAATCCTGGATCAACTTGTCCATCTTGCACTGATTCTTGTAAGTAACCTCATGAATGTATTTAAACAAGTATTGACACTAAACAGCATAAATATTGATTGGTCTAGTGAAATTTATCTGATATTTCTTTCAGATGATGTTATATTTAAGATGATTGATCAAGTTATCGCCAGTCATCCAAATATAAAACAATTCCATATTGGAGCTGATGAGGTTAGCCCTTCTAATATGCCCATACCTTTAGGCTTTAATTTGTATGTAGCTTTCTCTTTAGAAGTTAACAGCTAAATGTCCAGTTATATGAACATTTTAGTTTCTTATTAGATAATTCTTTTAATAAGTGATTGTTGGTTTTTAGGTGTGGTCCATTAACAAGTGTGATTCATGTAAGAAACGAAGCTTGACTAATGAGCAGCTGTTTCTCGATCATGTTCTGAAAGTAGCCAAGCATGTGAAGACAAGGCAGTTGCAGCCAATTATCTGGGATGATATGATGAGGACTGCTGACATGCAAGTTGTTCAAGGTGATTCTTAGGTTATTTCATCATTATTTATTGATTGGCTGCTTGACTACCTAATGTACAGAAGCTGTATTCTCTAAAGTGTATTTCGTGTATTTCATTTATGTTAGCTTCTGGGATTGTTGATCTAGTGGAGCCTATGATCTGGCATTATAACAGAAAATTTGAATTCGATCCCGGTGAGTAATATCGATTAATTCTCCTCTCAATGTATGCTTGTATAGATATTGATTTAACGTTTTTTATTTATTGTCATCTCTTAGTTTACGTATCTAAACTGGGTGAACTATTTCCCAAATTGTGGGCCGCCAGTGCTTTCAAGGGGGCCACAGGACCTTGCCAAATCATCACCAATTCCAGTCATCATATTGAAAACACTCAAGCGTGGCTTCACGTTATGAATGAATATGGCAAGGGGAAATTTGTGGGCATTGCAGTCACTGGCTGGACCAGGTTGGTCATTTCTATGCATCTATTCATTGTTAAACTACATTGTTAAACTATTTAGTGAGTAAGTAAATTATGTACAATGAATGAATCGTGTTCACAATCCAATTTTAGATACGACCATTTTTCAGTCATGTGCGAACTTTTGCCACTGAGTCTACCAACTTTATGCATATGTCTGCGAATTATCTCTGAAAGTGAGCTTTAAAAATGATTTTCTTGCAACCATTCTCAATAATAATTTAATTATACCTATATTTTGAATTATACTACTTATAAATTGATAGTAATATATTATTATATTGTTAACATTTTTTTATTTACAACAATTCAATACGTAAAGATGTCGATATGAATAAAATCTCAATTCATGTCTGCATCTTTCATCTTTATTATGAAAGCCAAATTAAAGATACAGCTAGTTGTAGAATTTATTTCATAAAATGACTCTTTCTGTCAAACTCTTTCTGAAATTATTGCTTATTTTAGATGCGTTTACTGAAATTCTTCATAAGGAATGCTCTGAAAAATTAGGATTTCCTGAATTAATTCCATGGGATCCCTTTGCACGGTTAGGTTTATTACTGTACTATGTATTTCTTTACTACTAAGTCAATTTGTGATAAATAAATAATAATTCTTAATATTGGTATGTTATTACTATAAGTAGAAAATAGAATCACGAATTTTAAAAATAATCGATATTTATTAAAAAATGGAGTTTAAAACTGAAATTCGTAATTTATAATAGAAAGATTCTATAGCGTGATTTACATTTTACTTCTGGTAAGGCTATTTTATTTTAATTGATTATTTTACTTTTTATTTTTCAGCGATATTTCTCCCAACATTCAGCTCAATTTTCCTGGATGGTGTGTTTATCAAGCAGTGCACGGCTTATTTCAATTACGCATTGAAACTGATTCCATTCTTAAAGGAGATTTAATGCGCGGCTGGATGTCATCTTGGCATAGGAAAACTCTTGTCTGTAATCCTGGCATGGCTTTGAGGTTGCACAATGAAATGCAAAGGTAAGAAGAATTGATCAACATGACATTTTCAAATCAATCTGAAAAGTCTGATTTTTTATGACACAGAATACACCTGATTACAATAAATAATTAAATCTGCTTACCATTGGTTTCTATTTTTCAGTTTATTAGAGCGTTATAAAGCTTGGGTGAAAATATTCGAAGGGGAATTTCGGAAAATCTTTTCCAGGTCCACGGTGGACGAATGGTTCGACTGCAATGTGGCCAAACACACGCGCAAACTGACCAAGCTCATTCATGAAGCCGCTTGTCTAATGTCCCTGGGAGATTGTCATCATTCAGTGTTGACTAATCCATCCTCATCTTGACTTCTTCCCTTGCTTGTGTATCGATCGCATAATTCATGAATTGATTACCAGTGATTTGAGTTAGAAATTCTATAACACCAATATGTTTATTTATAGATATGTAATTACACAATTTGATTTCTAAAACTGATTCACTGTATTCGTTTTGTTCATTATGTGTATTAATCTGAATAAAGGTTTTCTCTATTACCTCATCTTGCGGAACGCTGCAATAGAAGAAATATCAGAAATTTAACTTATAATACAACTGAACAGAGACTGTTTAACATATTATTTAGAATTACAAACTATCCATTGACAGGAAATTGCAACGTTAAAATAGATTTAAAATGCACATAAGAAATACATTTACATTATCAATCATGATAGGAGATAGTGAATTTGGAATTGGAACATAAAATGCATTTAATACGAAAAAACCATAAGAATAAAATATAAGACGTTTGAGTAGAAAATTTAAAAATAAAGAGACTTTAATCATGAGGAATCTGCAATAAAGACAAGCCATTAAATTGAAAAACAGTTTTTGTTACCTGTTTGTGGAAATGTGAGAAACCATCATCTCTCCTGCCCCTCCGCCTTCTTGGACGGTCGGTAAGTAAGTGTTTATTTCATTGAATGGTAATCGATACATAATATATATACTATTAATATGTAACGGCATTTAAATGAAAAATAAGAATTTAAAATAGGGATATTAAAATGTCTCTAATATGAAGAGTGGGAGAGGAATTGAAGGATATGAATGATTCTGTTGTTTTTTGCTATCATGAAAAGTTTTAAACTAAGTTGGAGATTTCTTCGTCCCAGATCTTGAAAACAATTGTGCAGTTGTTATTGTTATAAATAATGGAACGTGACAACTTTTCTGGATACGATTTATTTAATTTGGGAGCAAATTAAATCGTATAACCGACAAATACAGGATCGCATCATATTCGAGAAAGTTTAAAATTTTGAACAATTCACTCGTATATAGTAACAATGATAACCTTTTACTAATTACTACGCATTCTGTGTTTGTCTAAGTTTTAAAAAGCATTATAATTTTGTAACTATACTATACTGTCTTTTTTGTGCAAGTAATGTGTGCTTTACGAATTTTAGTATGGAAAACAAAAACTTGATAATGTTAAAACATTCTATAAGATAATTGTATTAAGCTTATATTAATTGTTCTAAATCTAGACGTAGGTATCTTAATAATAATAATAATAATAATAAGCGTTTATTGAATAAAAGTCAGAATAAAAATCTAGACTATACATAAATGTAAGATAAATCAGTAAATAAAAATGATAAAATTGTAAAATTAAGGAGGAACTATATGAAACTAATCTTAATTATGACATTTTGCTCATACCCAATGGTTAATCATAGGTATAAAATCCTTGGTATCTTTTTATCTGATGATTGGATTTTCTCTTACCATATTGATTACTCTATAAAAAAGCTTGTAAAAATCGTTATCTCATTAAATTAATCCATAAAATATTATCTATCCAAAAACATTATTGTTACATTATTTCACTCTCTTATTATATATAATAAGAGAATGAAATAATAATTCTACTGTATGGTTCTGAAGCTTATGATGACACCCGCAAAATCCATCAATTTTATAATAGATGTCAGCGACTATGTATCTATTTGTCTTTATTAACACTAGACGCCAGCTTACTATAATAATGCAACGGACATGTAAAATGTTATTGTGATTCGAAAGCGCGTTCTTTTTGCCGAGTGGCCGTGGAGTCTTCCATTGATCCTTGCCACCATAGAGTAAATATACAAAGAGTAACCACTCCTGCTAGTAGATATTTGGATCGAGGAGTTCGCTAAAAATAGCACTGAATAGCGTACTCCGCGATTTGGATATCGATTTCTGGCTACCAAGCGACAGAAAATCCTATCTCCACCATTATAAATTGGTGAAGTTCAAGATGTCATAGTGATGACGAAACTC
>JAYMFX010233457.1:0-21450 GCA_036784945.1 Monocelis spectator | reverse complement strand
TGAACTTCACCAATTTATAATGGTGGAGATAGGATTTTCTGTCGCTTGTTGGCATAAAATCGATATCCAAATATCTATTAGCAAGAGTGCTTACTCTATGGATACTTACTCTATGCTTGTAATCGTGTACGCAAGTAAATAAGTGCACTATACAGTTATCCAGAGCAATAGAATCATCAATAGAATTATAGTGCTCACTTCGTTCGGACTATTTTATTATATTTCGACATATCCTATGGACATAGCTTATGTAAATCTTTGGATTTTGCTGAATCACGAAAAAGCGGACTATAATTGATCGCAATAATTAGTAATATTGACCGAAAGTCAGCGATATTGACCAGATAATTTGGGTCAATAGTACATTAAATTACGAAATATCAGAAATTATTTTCATGGAAATTAACAATGCAACATAGATATGGAGTAATATAATATGAGTTATCCCTCTATAAAATGAGAATTACCTGAGAATGATTTATTTATGATGTCATCATTCTTCAATAGAGGTGAGAATACTTTCTGACCATTTTCTGACACTGAAATGTTGCAATTGGAATTAATTTGTTTTATTGGAGATTAAATGCAAATATTATTATTGATTCATAAATAAATTTTGGACTTTTCTATTTAATGAGCAACGAATTCAGATTTAAGGAAAAATCTAACTATCTCTTCTACTTACAGTAGTATAGTTATCTTTGACACTATCAGTGGTAGTTATATTTGATACAGTTGTGTATTTGTTGCCATGTATTTTATTATTAAGAGATCATACAGATCCCTGAAGAAACGTTTGTCGGCATGTATAGGCATGTATAGGTATGTATAGGCTTGTATAGGCATGTATAGGCATGTATAGGCATGTATAGGTATGTATAGGCATGTATAGGCATGTATAGGCATGTATAGGTATGTATAGGCTTGTATAGGCATGTATAGGCATGTATAGGCATGTATAGGCTTGTATAGGTATGTATAGGTATGTATAGGCATGTATAGGTATGTATAGATATGTATAGACATGTATAGACATGTATAGGCATGTATAGGCATGTATAGGTATGTATAGGCATGTATAGGCTTGTATAGGCTTGTATAGGTATGTATAGGTATGTATAGATATGTATAGACATGTATAGACATGTATAGGCATGTATAGGCATGTATAGGTATGTATAGGCATGTATAGGCTTGTATAGGCTTGTATAGGTATGTATAGGTATGTATAGGCATGTATAGGCATGTATAGGCATGTATAGGCATGTATAGGCATGTATAGGTATGTATAGGCTTGTATAGGCATGTATAGGTATGTATAGGCTTGTATAGGCATGTATAGGCTTGTATAGGCATGTATAGGCATGTATAGGCATGTATAGGCTTGTATAGGCATGTATAGGCATGTATAGGCATGTATAGGCTTGTATAGGCATGTATAGGCATGTATAGGCATGTATAGGTATGTATAGGTATGTATAGGTATGTATAGATATGTATAGGCATGTATAGGCATGTATAGGCATGTATAGGCATGTATAGGCATGTATAGTGATACTACGATATTGCCACGATAAAATGACGCTGATGTCTATAATCTAGAAAGCAAAGAAACAATTTGATCTCTTTGGTTTAATATAATATCTTATCAAATAACTACCGATAATCGTTTCTACCTTCGTATTTCAGCAGAACTACTTCTTCTTTATCATTAATTAGTTCCGAGGCATATTTGTCAAAGCTGAGTCCGGAAATGTTCTTGACATTACCAGTGATATCAGCTAGATCGATGGTATCACACTTCTCCACAAACTCATCCTCAGAGCACATTTTTATAATATGCTTCAGAAGAAGGACGCTTCTACAATTTGGATTCAGAACCATCTTGTTTTTGTCTGATAAAGGTAAGTAGATAATAGGAAAATATTTACAAAGTTCTCAAAGAAAGAATCTCGATAAACCAACAATTAGGTCTTAATAGATAATAACTTATAATAAAAAATCATTGATGCTGAATCGTTTATCTCTGGTGAGATAGATGTCTTATTCTTCCAATTAAAGACAACCTCTAGGACCCACAGCGTTTCACCATTGCAGCTTCTGACCTCACAACAATGCAACAACCCAGAGAATAGCCTATCATAAAATACGCCAAGGACACCTAGTATATAATCCTGCACTCTCAACAAACACTCTCAACGTGATCAAGAACTCGACAACGTTAAAGCATGGGTGGCGCACAATAATAATCTGTCCCTCAATGTCAACAAGTCAGTTGAAATCATATTCTCGAGAAAGACTACCTAATCTCCGCCGTGCAACTGAGCTAAAAATCCTTGGAGTTACCCTAAACCATAGACTCTATTTCTCCACATATTAAAAACATTTCTCACATCCAGCAACAAAGTCGTTTACTATCTCAAAAGTCTCCTCTCCCACGACCGTAATACTTCCAAAATCCAACATGTTTTTCAATCACTATAGTTATCCGTAAAATCCTAATATGCCTCCCAAGCCTGGTGGGGATTCACTACGAAACAAGACAGAGACAGGTTGAATGCTTTTGTCGAACGCACGAAGAAATGGCATTACTGTAACTTTGAAAATACTTCGATTCGCTCATTTGTCTCTGAATACGACCAAAATCATTTCCGCACAATCCTTAACAATGACGAACACAACAGTCGACGTACAACAAATGCATACCGGAACTTTATAACCAGAATGATCTATGGCAAATATACGTCTCTTAAAGAGAACTGGAATCAATCAGTTAGCTAAACATAAAATCGAGTATTGGATGAGGATCTATGTATTTGCTATAGACGGCCAATTATGTGACTGCTTGACTATATATAAGTGAATTACATTATGATATTAATATTGGTATATCATTTAAAAATAATATATTGCTTACAGCCATAGTGAAGAATCATGAAGGGCATCCTAGAACTAACTATCTTCTGTTCTTATCTCCGCAAGAAATGATCCGTATTGATCTGCTGTTGTTCCTTTCAAAATGTCAAATGAAACATTCGTGACATTTTAGTAGAACTGTGACATTCGAGATTGAAAACTTCTTGAGTAAGTAAGTATACCGCAGTCGTTCCAACTGTTTCAGCAGTACAATCTCAAATCACTCTTAAGGTGATACGTGCTGGTATGTGAAGAAATGCAATTAAATTTTGGTTACATATCGATATATTCAGGGATAGCTATCACTTAAAATATGAAATCGATAATTATTTCCATTTTCGATTTATGTACGTTTACCCAAAATTAGGAAAATTCACTTCAGAAATATATTTATTAATAAAATTTGAATCGAAAACGATCAATTTCAAAAAACGAATAAAATAAAAATAATGAATTAAAACAAGAAAGAGTTAATTTAACAAACTTTGCGCAAAATAAAATGATATAAAATTCAAATTGATTCGTCATTGTTTTCCTATTAAAATCGATAAGAGTAGACCCCCATTTTTAGCTGAGAGTCCCCCGGCTTTCAACTTCGTCAATTTTCGTAAGCTATTAATTGCACTCTCCGAACTTTTACACAATCTACTTCAAGCAAATCAAAATGTTCTTGAAAAAATCAGAAAGATCGCTTCATGGTAAGTCGTTTTTTAAATAATAGCTTACAAAGATACGTCTATAAGTATTTTCCCATATTATATTGTTATCGATAGACTGTCAAAATGTAACAGACAGATCCCACCCCAGTTGCCCTTCTCATGAAGCGATCTGTCTATTTTAACAAATTCTCTATAATAAACTGTATTGTGTTTGTGTAAACTGATATTGGATTTTGTTTAAACATCTGCTGCAAACAAAATTTTAGAAATTTTCTATCGACAACTTTCAAATAACGCACGATTGATTTTTTAGATCGATTTTTAAATGCACATATTAATTATAATAACTGACAAATCAATCAATATTTCAAAACTCCCAATATATGCAGGCACATGTAGGTACTAGGTACCTACGCTCAATAAATCACATCTGGATCTTGCCAGCTAATATGAAGAGCACATTAGCACCCAGAAATGTTTGATATTTGCATTCATTTTCATTGTATAATAACAGTCTTACTATATAGGCCTACCATTGCTTTAAAATGAAATAGTTGAACTGTACACATAGGTACACATAGGAGGCAGCACCTTTCAAAACAATCTCTCAACTCACAATCCAATCAATGTTTCTCACTATTTGCATGTGCTGTCTATACTATAATTGTACGGATAGAGAAACAATTATTTAAAGATCGAAAGTGGATATAAAAAAACAGAAGTTTATATCATGATGTTACAACGCAATATCTCAATTCTATAATCTCACACTATATATATAATCGAAGAAAATACGCTTGACCAAATAGTATCCAGCTCATATTTGAGAACTACGCATACAGAATATCGATTAATAGAGAAATGAAGGAAGGTTCATCAACTCTCAACTACACAGGCAATCCGACATCAGGCTTCTATATAACTACCGCCAATTCACGAATCAAGAAGTCGTCAACGACAAATTCTAATATAAACAGTAACCGATCATACACATCTCCGAATTTATCAGACACAAAATCTAATAATATTTCACTTTTGGAAAGTAATGCTTTAAAATCCAGACCACAAGCCATTCATTCAACTACAAGGCTGAACTACGGTAGTTTCACAAATCTTGAACCATCTGCTCTAAATCGAATGAATAATCTGAAACCTCGAATTAGCGACACCTTTCAGCCAGTAATGTCGCCAATTTACAGTCCCGCCACTGAACAAGAACCTCCACCCAAACCCACTTTATTGTCCATAGTCAAGGCTAAATCTGTCGCTGCGCATTTGGTGAAGAATCACAATGAATCAGGATCACACGTCGTTGCAAAATCGAATGATATTATTCTACAAAGCCTGACTATGGCCATGGAATCACAACGATCAGAGAGCAGTAAGAAGTCATCAGCATCATCACTACCTTCAGATAAACCAACCAACAGCGGGGATTCGAATGCTATTTGTAATAAGAACCAAATAGTTGTCAGCGCTATTGTCAACAACAACAGTTCACCGTCCATGATTAATGATGATGATGAGGATATTGTTGATAACGATGTCGGAAAAAGTCTTCAACGTGGTGTTTATTCACAGATGTCTACAATGTCAAACATGTCAAGCGTATCATCAATGTCTACAAGCAGTCAAGTTACACTTATTCCTACAGACTCGAAAAATGTTTCTCGAAAAAAACTACGAATCTTTTAATAATTGCCTTATTCATCTCCACCCGATTACGAACTCATTACATCAAATACTATAATTATTCGAATTCTCTATTTCGAAATTCATTGGTAAAGATTTTGATATATGCATTCAATTCTTTATGTTTGGTAAACGTGATTTTTTGTTAACATATCATAATATACACAAGTGATCTCACAAACAATTCATTCTCTTTATGAATTAATGAAATATTTTACAAGCCGACTACATTCTTTGATTGAGTCTTAATTTTCTGGCTCAATAACGAACAATGTTCTACAGTTGAATTGTAAAAGATACACAAATATTCACTGATAATGTTTTCTTTATTTCTTAAATCGAATTTTCGTTTTATGTTAGGCTATAACTGTTATTTATGTGGAATATGAAACATTATGTACATATTATCATTAGCATCATATTTTGGCTTTGCAATTTAACTATACAGCTTGCTTGCTAATAGATAAAAGTAAAATACATTTGGATATTTATTGAAAGAAACACCGTTAAATAGTTTCGGCTGACTGCATGAAGACTGCAAATCATTTCATATGCTACGATGCCTTCATCATCCTAAGCCATCCAAGGATGGAAAGATGTCTCAAGAGTTTCGTGGATAGGAGTATTTTTACACGGCTTCTGCAACCCAAGCACGAACCTATAGAAAAACGAATTGTTGCAGCTGACTAAAAGCTCTTCTCCAAAATCCTAAAAAACGGAGGAGATGTACTATACGTCAATACCGCATACAGATTCAATACACGCAGAGTCTAAATGAGATTGTGGAGACAGATTGAAAATCAAATTCTGCAGGCAACTCGACGAATACTCAACTGTGATTCGCTAAGAAGTAATGCCTGACTTCTAATCACGAATGAAACTCGCGATTAAGCTCGCCTGTCATGTTTCTAATTGTCCCCTCGGGGAGAATGAGATCAGCACTCTATATATCACCTTGTATTCATTACATCTATTAACATCTCTGCGGTCATTATAAATATGGTCAATACACCGCCAGCTATGAACCATGAACACAACTCATAAACAAGAAACCACACCAGACTCATCCCTACAACGACATCTTATAACTGTAAATCTTTTATAACTAAATGTTATTTGCTTAATCCCTCTAATTATCTTATACCTACTCTTCACTTTTATTCACTTAATTCTGTTTCGCTTGAATCCTGAAAAAGGGAAATATTTGTTTCCTTGGTAATTAAATAAGAACGAGAAAGATAAAATAAAGGGGTAAAGGAACAACATATATAAGAGTGTGGAAAGACTGTAAATGTAGAAAAAAGATGAATAGAAGTAGAAGATAAAAGAGAAGTAGAAAGAGAGAGAGTGTGCAAATAAAATGACAGAAGAGTAAATAATATTATCAATAAAGTTATAGTTTGCGTCTGCTCTAGTTATAGATCAATATCGTTCCTATCAATGACGATCAATATACTACAAATACAATAACAAGATATAGATACTATAAAACGAAAATTAAGTTCAACTATGATGAAATTTGTTACATATAAAGTGTAATTTACAAATATTTCCGATTTTCTTATACGAGGAAAGGTATTTGTTTCATCACTTTTCAATAGATACAATTTATTTATTTTTGGATTATTTGTTGAGCTGCTCAATAGCTATAGTATCTTATACTAGTAGGATAATAGTTAAAGTCATTGGGGTAGATGGCATAGATATGATTAGATATGAATCATATAGTCTTGAAAATGTAATGGACTCAAACACGAACTCTTAAAGAGTCATGCCTATAAACCACCGGTCAAATTCTATGTTACTCTTTTAAGATTTCTAAATATCATTTATCAGTGTACAGTAGCTCAATGCGGTTGCAAACAAGCTTGCCTCTTCTCTCAGGGGTAACGGGTTCGAATCTCAGAGGAGAGTCAAGCAATTTTGTTAAGCTGTTGAGTGCCCTAGCTGTGATAGTGACCCAGGTGTTAAATGGATCAAGCCTAAATCTGCGTAAATATGAATTGTAACTGAAATTACAATAATTTGACATTTTATGTAAAGATATTGCGTCTTGTCAATAAAGCCTATTGCTCAATTACGGTAACTAAATTCCATATGGTGCGGCGATAAGGATCAGTTTCTTCTGATTAGTAACTGAGTAACTGTTGTTCTGTCATTATTTTAGACGATATTCTATGAAATTGTGCACCATTATTACTGCATTTGTCAATCACAGTTTTCCAATTGATTTCATGAAATCAATCGATTTCTTTGGTTCATATTAATTTCAGATCACAGAATATATAATAGATCTATACCTGAACTACAATATTTCTTCCAGATATATTTCAAAATATAATTTGTGCATATATTTCATCATCTTATATACACATATGTATTTATAGGAATTTTAGTTTCAAAACAAATACGGAATTGTTAAAATTTGATGCAGCATTGCTTATATGGCAGACACAGTCAGCTAAATCTGAATCTATAGAGCGTTCTATAGGTACATTATTATTTGAATAGCAAGTTCTTTAAGATATTGTGTGAGATTGGATGATCAGCAGATACCTTTCTAAATTGTATTTAGGTTCACAAAAGTCTATCAATTATAACAATGATCCATGCAGATCATAAAACACAATCACATATTCACGTGATGTAGACAATGTCCTTGTAGATCATATGATGCAATTGTGATGTAAATAAACAATGAATCATTCTTACCAACCGCATATATAAATGAGCAGCTTCTGATTTCTAAATAATCATTTTACAAGCGGTTTAAATCATGCCCCTCGTTGATAGTGGATCAGCTGCATTTAGTTCAAGACCAACAATGGATGGATTTTCGTGCGAAGATAGTGGCTCAGATAATAATCAGGAAAAGTCCAAAACTCATGCCTCTGTCTCAGCAATGGTGGAGCGACCAATTAGAGAAACTGTGTCGTCAATGGAGACAGATCAATTTCCTGTGCCATTTGTTGAAACATCCCATACAAGCATTTCATGTAAACTTGATGGTGACGTTAATAATTATGTGATAACTGAATTTTATTGCGTTGTTTGTAGAAACTTACTAAATAATACTCGTCTATTGGGCTGTGGTCATCATTTCTGTCGACCGTGTATCGAACGCTGGCGCCAAGGCTATCGTTACTGTCCAGTCTGCAGGGCACCTATTAATGTTGTTTTGCATTGTCCATTAATCGACCGTTTCTTGGATGGTTTTGTCGATTCTTTTGGTGATTTGGAGATGCAAACAGCTCGAAGTGAATCAAGAGAAGTAGATAGTGCATGGGTTACTCCAGAACCAGATAGACACTTAAATGTGGTTGCGACATTAAGCGTGGGAACTTCAATCTGATATTTAAAAGCTTTGACTATATATTTCTACAATCATGCTTTCATAATCATTTGCATTTACTCATTCAATATTGATTAATTGTTTATCCTCAAAAAGAAATACTTTATACATACTTATACCTATATGTACCTAATTTGTTTAAAATTTTATTCGTTTCAGAAATGACATTAAATTCACTGCTTTACTATACATATATACATAAACAACATTAAATTAAATACTATATTATTTGGATTATTTTTACACTATAATTACAATCATTATACAAAACAATTTAATCTTTTTTAAATCTATATTTGGAAATGATTAATAAATAAATTACTATCAAACTGATGGTCTTATAGAAATCGGATCGTTGTTTTTGGCCGCCATTTTCAAAGAGGCCGACAAAACAACGATTCTATTTTTATGGGTGCTCACTTCCCGTTTTCACTTGACAACTCACCATAATGACTATTATTCAAAGTCTTTTCTTATATGCATAGTAAAAATAATTAATTGATTAAATATAATAATAGAAAACAGTGGCATGATCATAAACTATTGTTTGCTGTTTATAACGGATAATTGCTATAAAGAAGATCACATTGCTGTCTACATCGAATTTGATTGAGATCATATTAACTATATAGGTACATACGCTACAAACGCTTTAAACTAAATTTCATTATTTATAATTATATACAAAATATATTTACTAATGTTTAATTCCTGGGATTCCTAGGCAAATAAACTGACTTAGCTGATCTATGAGATTGCTAAAGCAAGGCCTATACCTACTCGATAAGTGGAGTAGTCCTTGTGTAAAAGATTTTAAGTACAGTTCAATATTATATATACACATCGCAACCAACAGCTGTAATTTCCCTTGTAAAATTCTTTGTGAGTTTGAGCAGCCTAACTTTTTAAATAGTTTTGTGTCTTCTGTATGTACATAAGGGATAAATAATTTCAGTATCATGCGGTACTTAATAGCTTTACCAGCATGAATCTTTGACTATATTATATTTTTAAATCAGGATTTAAAAGTGATCATGAAAAACCTAAACACGAAATTATCAATTTGCTAAGAGTGCATGTGTGTGAGAGAGAGAGGGACATTCAGATAGTTTGCCTCAAAACTAACTGTCGTTCTTGATAGTATATACGCATTCAACAACGAGTGCGCCCTTTGTCGAAATGTTCATTTTTGTATCTCTTTCTGCATCAGGGTAAGAAGAAATCTGCATCTTCAGTAGCAAAGAAATTGTGAAAAGTGTAAACATTTCACTAAATATTTTTTGATAGTTTAATAACGTTTACTTAAAATAACAAATTTGTTTTAAGTGAATCTAATTAACTGGCAGGGCAATATTTAGAAATTGTTATTTGAATTTAGTCGCTACAGGTATACATTTTGTTTTTTTAATGAAATATAACGTATAACAAATATAACTCTTTATAACATCTAATAAAAATACTAATTATCTTTAAAAATTAATGACCATATCTAACCATAAAATTATTATGAAATTTTAATTTTTTATTATTATATAATTGAAACCTTATTACTTCTAATCATAAATTTAATATATTTTGGTGCCTATCTAACCCAATGCTTCTAAATTTTGTTTTTTTATAATTAAAGTTTTGTAAAACAAATTACTAAAATGTAAATTTAATGAGACAATAAAATATATCTTCTGATCTTGAAACTGGAATAAGATTAATAATCATTTAAAAACATACAACTATTTATAAAATAATAATAATAAAATAAGCTTTATTTGCAATTTGACAGGCGCAAGGAGCATTACAAAAAATGTCTCTTTGCCTACACATTAGCATGAAGCATTTTGACATTAAAGCTTTTAGAGTTCTTGCTGGTCATGGTTGGAAGTTGTCTGTCATGAGTAGTTGATCTTGACCATGTAGAATATGATCTGTAATTATTTCAAGGTGGCAGGAGTTTGTGCAGAATATAGAATATTTTTGAGCATTTTTTCATGCATACACTTCAAATAAATATGTCAAACCATCATGTCAAATAGGCACTTCATTGACTTCAATGTTAATTAGAAATGCTAAAATCAAACCATATTGAAAAATGGATACAAACTGATCTTTTATTGCATATATTTTCAATATTCTTCAGTTGAGGCATGATTGTAAGCATAAGTACAATTGGAAAGTTGACCTTGCGTAAGTTAGATTTTTCCTTTGGGCCTGTCATTTTGATAATAAAATTATTGTATCTGAACTATGTTTTTAAACTCATATTTTTGGTTGGTGGCATTTTATATGTCTCTGTATCCTTGCATTCCTAAAATTAATGGATCTTGGAAAACATTTTTATACTCTATACAATCAATTTACAATTTTTAACTCAGATAATTTGAAATAGGTACATAATATAGTCCACACCAAAAATAATGTCCGCCTGACATGAAGAATTATAAAAATAAAAACTACATAATGTATAATATATTTTATGAAAGTTCCAGAAATGAAGTAACAAGTTTCCTTCCTTTTGGATAATGTCTCTCATCACATCCATCAACCTCTCCAGTGTAGCTTCCATTCTATTGTCAGTCAATAGTAACAGCTATGCATTCAAAAAATTTCAAGATCCACTGAATCAAAATTAAGATTCTGATTGTCTTATAAGATTTTGACTTTTTGAAAAGGTAACAGTCATGCAAATTATAATCAGGGCTTTATGGTGGCTGCCTTTAAGAGTCTTATGGTATGAGTAGAATATGGTTAGCAGAAATGTAGGGTCTTGCATTGTCATGCTGTAGTCTCATGTTTACAAAAAATGTTCCAAGTTAGTAAGAAAATGTATGTATCTCTGTGTTTATAGATTCATTCCTTGGCATAATTCTGTCTATGCATCATAGACATAGAAGGCATGAGTTGATCAATTAACATAGACATAGATAACAGCATTTATTATGCATGCCACTGATCTATCTCTGTCAGGCTGACATTTTTTAAAATATAGACTATATATTCTTATTTGACCTTTATCCTGATATTATAGAAATGAGGGATAAAGCTACTCATGTATGTCAGCATTAGCATGTAAATGACTGTATAACCATGGTTTACTGTAAATACATATAACCTTTTAGTAAAATGTAATTTTCATGTTACTTGTTTAGATTCATGTTTAGGCAAAATTTAAGTGTGGTAATGTCGGCTGCGGCAAATCATAATAAAGTAAGTCAAATGTGCTTACTTTTGGAGAATCAAGATTTTAACTTTTTTATAGATATCAGAGGGTCAAACAAAGTAAGTGAATATACTTTAATTTCATATATTTCTAATGCAACAGGATCATAGATATCAGAGGGTCATAACACAGTAAGTGCATCTACTTTATTTTCATTTGCCATACAATTATTAAAGCAGAATGAATTAAAATTATATTAGACTATTGCAAAAATGCACTTGCTTCATTTTCATTTGGTGGTATTGATAATTTTTGAGATTAAGGATGCACAAAAAAGGCTAATTAAAGACAAATTAAGTGATAACAGAGTTGACATTAATATTTAGCAAATAAATTATGTAAACAATAATATGAAAATGCATTGGAAAATGTATGAAACAGAAAAACAAAAACTCTAAAATCCGTCTGTGGCTTCCATAAGATCTGGAGAATTTTCATTAGAGTATAAATTCACCCAGAATTCTCAATGGTTTATGGGCATAAGGGGTACCAATTTTTTGGCAATATTGTTTTTCTTTTTTTCACATATTCCCCTTATAGGCTTAACTTCTGGCATTTCGGTCACATTGAACTTTGTCCTCAAAAATGCCATTTCTTTTTCTTCGCCACCAAAATCGTCATTCACAAACATCGTCATTTTTTCTTTAAGAAATCTTACTGAGACCAACGACTGTAAGATTGTTCCTCTCATTTGTTTGTTACCCCTTTTCCACAATTTGAAATCTTTCTGAGTTTTCTGAGCCGCTTTCATTACCTTTGAAAAATCTTGATAGTCAAATATATCAACTTGTCTTCTCAGAATTTTCTCAATATTTCCATGTAATCCATCTGTGCTCATATGTGTATGGCCAGGTGACAAATATTTTAGTGTTACGGAATTTTGCCCATTTTCAGAATTGACATATTGCACAAGTGCCGTAAATAGATACCAGTTTTTATTTTGTGCGCTACAGTTGTCGCACCATAAGACTATGTTCGAATAAATATATAAAATATCTCGCTTTTTTTTCAGAAATGTAATTATGGCACTTGCCTTGTCATCGGCACTCCTTCCTTGAATGCCTTCATGCCAGAGTACGCTTGTAGATTCACCGTTTTTAGTGTAGGTACAAACGTTTGGTTGAAGTATACAAGTCTAGAGGTGAAAATTGCATCTTTGCAGCCATGTATGATAGGAATGAGAAGAACTTTTTGTAGGTCCATACTGAATGCACAATTTGTGCTGTCTACTCTATAATTTTCAAATGCCTTTGTGGCATGCTCAACATGCTTTCTGTTGAGTTCAATATCATTCTCTGTTGGTTCTGTTAATTCCTTAAATCTCAAACATGTAGCACATTTGTCTGATGTAGGCATTTTTAACGATATGTTCATAGCTTTCAATTCGCTTTCGTATGTTTCCTTTTACATATGCCTATATGTTTCGTAGGGAAATCTTTAAGCATCATGTCTAAAGGGATTTCTCTTGGCAGGTATTTGACAAACGGAGCATTATGCTGTCGATAATGTGGTTGGACTGGGTTAAAACTCAGTATATGTGTCTGAATAACTTCTCGATCTATCTTCTTAAACCCACCCCTGTTCTCTTTAACCATAGAACCAGTTACATCCTCAGAATAAATTTTAGACAGAACAGTAATGACTGTATCTGAGGCATATCCCAAAGTATTTAGGAAAAAAGATTTACAGGTTTGCTTTTTAACCCATACTCCATTCATTTTTACCGGTAGGTAGTATTTTCGAGTCTCGGATTTTGGGTTCAATTCTGATTTGCGCACCTTAGGAATTTCAAATGCTATAACTGATAAAAGTCATTTCCTTTGTTCTGTATTACTTTTGTTCCAATAAGACTCATAGATTTCTTTTCTTGTATTATCATCCACATCTTTCTTTGCGACGTCCTAGCTGTGTGTGCTTTAAATTGCGCTTCATGCGCTTGGAATTAAGTGTTTCGTTGCTTTTCTTCCTTTTCCGTGCTTTCCTTTCCTTAAGTAATTCATTTTGCAACATTTGCGTTTCTTGTGCTTTTATCATTCAAGACGCACCAGGTAAATCAAAAGTGCCACTTGTAGCATTAATTTTCCCCTGGAATTATTCATTTTATTAAAAACAGCAATAAATGCTTTTAATTTGGCGCAAAATTCGAAAAATCAATGTCACAACACAGTAAGTGCATAATATGTACTTTATTTTCATATATTTCTAATGCAACAGGATCATAGATATCAGAGGGTCATAACACAGTAAGTACAATACTTTATTTTCATTTGCCATACGATTAAAGCAGAACAAATTAAAATTATATTAGACTCGCAAAATGCAATGAAATGCTTCATTTTCATTTGGTGGTATTGATAATTTTTGAGATTCTCCCAAAAAATGATACTAAGAAGATTTTTAAACAAAATAATTTCGCTATATAATAAAACGTGTCATTATATATCACTTTCTACAAAAAATGACTTTCTTCATTATGATTTGCCACAGCCGATGTGTAGTGTAAGGGAAAATTTTTTTGTATATTTGTTTTAAAATGCATTTACTGTATTGTGTCCTAATTTTGTATAGGCTAATAACTGTGGTAATGATAAGATATATTCAAACTTTTCAGCAAAATGAATTAAATGGCTAAATTACCAAAAAAATACATAAAATATGAAACCATTTTCAGGATTTCATAAAATCAAAAAATTATGTTGGTTAGTAGATCAAAAAATAATCAAATTGGATGATACTACAGGCATGCATGTAATTTGAAAATGTTCTGAAATCCAGAAATAATTAATTAATCAATTAGGCATTAATAAATTGAACGGAATGTAGCCTATAAATTGGCATATATAATTTTGAAATATCAGACACTAAAATGCATATAATGACATTTAAGATCTCTATTACTGAAAAATAATGAAGTTTAAAAATTACTGTTCGAAGGTGTGTGATAGGTACATATATTCTGTTTGATCTTAAAAAATATAATCTTTTTGAATAAATAATATTTATTTATACCATTGCATATGTAGTAAAATACATGTCTAAACACTGATTATATGTAATCATGTAATGATAAATATACAACATAGATAATATTAACAAGCCTATATATTTAGAGGGAAAGTATTATTAATACATTTCCTCTACAAATAATCAAATTTTATTGCTAATTCATTGCTATGCTTATACGATTTTTGGGTACAAATGTTTACATTGATTGAGTTAGTGATCAATTTGATTATATCATTTTTTATAACATGTAATACTTAGGTAATAGACCAATCGCTAATGCTGGCTGAAAAATAACAATTTGAATCCATATACTTTTGTATAAACAAACTCTTGGAATATAATCCTTTAATAAACCCTCTACCCCATGTACTAATCTGTTATTGTATAATAATAGAGATTATCTGCAGAATAAATTGGAACTATGTAGCCATTCATTATGACTTAGAAATGGAATTCATAAAAATGATTACTACAGTTAAAAGAAATATAAATCTTGTTTAATCAAACATTGATCATTTTCCTAAGATCTATGTTTCCATGTCTATTCGTAATGTAAAGTAATATAATGCATATTTAATTTAATCAAAAAAACATTTAATTCATAACATTATCATAGACAAGATCAGTTAATTCTGAATTTGCTGTGTGGAAGTCGGTAATGAATTAACAAACAATTAGAACCGTCAAAAACCGCTTAAACATTACACTGTTAAATTATGAAATTATCATTTAGTAATGATTAAACCAGTTATTTACAGAATTCATCAGTGGGCAAGTTACTACCTCAAATTAATATCAACCCAAAATTAAATATAAATTCGATTTTAACAATCTAGTAAAATGTTTTTATTTTAGAACTGGCTGTGTAAATGCCAACCAATGTACCGGTTTGCAAAACCTCAATTCAAACATTGCTCTTATCTTAAAAAACTTCACTTCACTATTGTGAAAAAAGCAATTCGTTGTCAACAGCGGGTTTACCTACGTCAATTGTTATCAAGCAGTCATTGTAACTCCTTTACTACTGAGCTTTTGAAAAAGGAATTCCCTTCAAATGATTTAATTCAAATTCCACTGACAAAGACGTGCTCAAATGTGAAATATAAAAACGTAAATAATCATGTTGACACTGATTGTAAACCTACAGCATCATCATCTCTTACATTAGATTCGTCCCACAAAAAGATTTTACAACGCCAGAAATCAATAAGCTTACAATTGATAATGGATAAATTAGGTCAACATGAAGAAGAAGAATTCACAAATTTACTTCTTTTTACCCCCACTCATCCAATGCTTCAACCTATTGATAAAAATGATGAACATTCGAATAAATTTTTATTTGGTAAAAGTGAGACACCTGACATCTCATCTGATTCTAATGTATCTAATACCAAGTAGAACATATTAATTAGTATACTATGATAACTATTACATTTTGAGATTTCAGCTTTATAAGATAAAAATCAATTTATTAATTGACAACTTTGCTATTTTCATAAGTACATAAAAATTTGATTTTATGCATTTATTTATTAAATACTCTTAATACTGTATATACTTTTCAGTGATGTACAATAGTACATACAATTGTGTAAATATAGTTATATTAATAGCCATTAAATGTACATAATTGAGTTGATAAAACTTGAGACATATTTTTGATATGAGATTATATATACAAATTTTATAACTGTTTAAAATTGTCAAATTTCACTGTTGGCTTTTTAATTTTAGTCACTTGACTGTTTATATGGGTTTTTCACATAAAGACATTTGAGTGCATTTTTTGCTATTGTTTCCATTTAGTTTTATTCAAAATACTGCTTTTTAAAGAGCCTAATGATCTGTAGTTTATACATACTAGGTTTTCCATGTGAAATGTCCTTAAATTTAACAAATTAAGAATTTATTCATCTATGTAAAATATTGGCTGAAGACTTTAATACTTGTTGGGATTCTTGACCTGCTTCAGAACTGGTTAGTGATAAGACAACCTGCTTGGGATCACTTTTGGATGGCTTGCACAAGGCAGTTTTCCAGATTTTATTTTCATTGAAATTGAACTCCAGACAGTTAGTTGATGATAACATATGCCAAACACTGTATATTATATCCTTTGGTCATCGTCGCCTGCATCATCAGATTGTGTGTTAGCCATTAATTCTCTGTTCTTCGACAGATGGTAGTTCCGCGACTCTCTGCCAATAGAACTCCCTGGATGGGCTTTCATAACTTGAACCACACCTGTTGACCTCGGCGCTGTGCTTCTTCAAGTCGAACAGAGCTCATAGACAGCCAACCTTACGGACCTATCTAGAATGTTCTCAATGCCCCTCTGCCTACCTTGCTCACGTGTGAGTCTCAATCGAGTAGGTGGATCTGTTCAATGCCCGGACATGCGATTCAAGCATTACTCACGATCGCCATCACTGTAACACTCGCTAACTATACTCCTCATTTTCGCTTGAGCAGTTGCCCAATTTTCAGACACGGTAACTCAGAACAAAGGCCCTTCTCTCGATCACAACAAAATAATAATAATAAAATAAAAACAACCCTGTTAAACACTGCAGCACTCTTTATTACTGGCAGGAGTCAGAATAGAACACCACAAACAGAGTAATACAAACATATAAAGTAATAAAAGTACTAATAAAATAAAGAAGAGTAATAGAATAATGAAGTCATTACGAATGCAAAATGAAAATACTCACTGGATAATAAAAGTAATAGAAATGAGTTCAAACGAGTCTCTACTAAAGGATAATAATAATGAAATGAATGAATTAAGTTTAAAGAATAGAATTGGCACTGACTGAATATATACACTTTTCACGAAGGTACCTCAGGTACAATGAGCTTTCAGCCCATGGGCCTACAGAAATGTCTTTGGAGAAGCGTCCTAGAGTTCCTCTTCGGCGAATCGTCGTAGAACCTCCGCCACGATGGATTTCACCTCGGCTCTATCGAAGTGAGCAATCAATTTCCATTCGGCTAGTCGCGGTGTTAGTCCCCTCACTGACAGTTGTCTGAGATAGCTGGCGGGACGTTCACTTCAGAGTCGATTCACCTCCTGCGCTCGTTGGCGTTGGGCAGGATCGGCGAAGAGCTCCCCGAGGACAGCTGGATGCCATAATAGTGCTCTGGAATATGTGGAATGGAGGCTACGGATGAATGCCTGCATGTGCTGCCTTACCATCCTCTGATTGTGTTGACTCTTCGTGTAATTCGTCCCCAAAACTACCAGGAAATGCCGGCTGGTAGCTGCCCAATCAGGGTTAGCGCGTCACTGAACTGGATGCCTCCTTGATAGTAGGCCTGAACGTTGGCGTCCATAGTCCATTCGGTCATTCTGACATTAGAGTCCCCGAAAACCAGTATCGGTTCTCTGGTTGGCCCGCGGTTGGGCCTATCCTTTCTGGGCGTGACGCTTTCCAATCCTGTAGGATCACCGGGTAATTTCTGTAAGGTCGTTTCTAATTGATCTCGAAGCCGGTTTACATTTTTCTTATTGGCGTGATCGACCGTTGCTTGTTGTTTTTAGCATGTTGCTGCAAGAAACTTTCCTTAGAGATGATCGAGCTTGTACACAAGTAGGATTGTCGTTGTGACCTCGAAACTGAATGACAGAAAATATATTCTAAAATAATAGTAATATGACGACTAACAAATAATCAATTATATTTTAATGAACAAATTGTTTGAATTTGAATTTTATGTATTCTTTCTTAACAGCATCATTTTTATGGCTAATAAAAAAAATAGAACCTCTAAAGAGTCTTGAAAATTGAGCTTAAAACATTCCAATACGATATCCTTCACACTGGTTATCAAACCTTGCTGGAATGGTAGAGAATTTTTCACCTTGTTACCATGAAACTTCCAACTTGATATCCATTCAATGTAGTGCTTTAGATTATGCTTCATCTGACAATAATTTGGTAAGCATATTTGAAATCCTTGCTTAATTTTAGTCCAGATAAAGTAAATTTGCGCCGGGATATCATATAAATAATTTTAAAATTAAAATCTGTTAGCATGTTAGAATCCTCTGCACTTTGTTTCGAAAGTGAAGAGGAATTCCTGGACGGGCCTATGTATATCTACCGCACTTTTGTACTATTTTTTGATCTTATACCCGAAATAGGTATATCAAACTTTCCAAATAGGTAAATCTTAAAATAATCTTACAAATTTGTATAATGTATGTACAATGTATGTGTTAAAAATTGATAATCCAAAAAAGAAACCATAACATAAGACAATTTGAATTATCAGATTTCATGATGTCATTTAACTCGTCATCGGAAGAATCCGATTCGCTTGAACTACTTAGAATTTTTGCAAATGTGGATAAGGTTAATAGAAAAATATGATGAACGAAATAAACTTAAATCTTTTAAAAGATCTGTGTAAGCTTCTTCTTGGTAGTGATAAAAGCTTTCAGTCTAGCATCTCCAGCTTTTATAAGAAATTTGATGTAAAAGAGACTGTAAAAATTCCATAACGCACTGACAATCATTAATCAAAAGTTCTTTTTCTTCTTCTCCTTTGTTTAAGCCGCCAGACTTGGACAATTTCTAATCGAAAGTTTCGACTCATACCAAGATTATCTTGATCGACATGTTGATAAACATTCGATTCGGGATTTAAAAAATCTGGTATCCACATGATAACCCGTCTCTCACAGAGAGTTTTTCAAATTCTGCCGTTCGTTTGAGTTCTCGCTTGAGTCGAGTGTTAACTTTCTGACCACCTAAAATAATTTGATATAAATATTATTAGTGCTAAATTAATAATTATTAATATAATTAATAGTAGTATCATATAAAATAATCCTAATAGTTAATTACAACGAATAATTGTGATTGTGGCTATACAATGAATTCACAGAAAATCATTTAAAAACCATTTAAGATAGATCATGTATGTCATGTGATTAATGCCAAGTCGTACCTATAAGATAACTGCATATAATAAATCTAATTGGATATCTTTTAAGGGCAGTGTGCCAACGTATAGTAAAATATAGGAAAACATACACATTTCATGTACCTTTAATTCAGAAAGGGCTTTACAGAAATTACTGAAATTATGCTAAGTTGTTTAGTATTACTATATTAACATTTAAGACTAAAATTATATATATATATTACATTTTCAAAATATTATCTCACTTTTAATATGGCATCTATGTACATTGTATTTTAAAAGAAAAGATAAGCTATTAGAAAAAGCTTAAATACGTCTGAGTGAAATGAGTCTAGTTGTAAATGTGTATAATGGCATCACAAATGAACTCTGAAAATTTCAAACAAAAATAAATAGTAGTTTTTGAAAAAAAGGAACATTTGTGTAAAAAATAGTCATTTTGAGAAAACGGCATTTAAAAACTAAATTGAGTTTATATTTGAACATATTTCTTCAAAAAAACTTATAAATATAAATGTTAATTCTTAAATTATAAATTAATCACTTTAAAATAGTCCTGGACCATAGTCCTCACTAGGATCTTCTTGATCTTCCTCTAGAACCTTTCTTTTCCTTCTGTTAACACCTCTCGCAACGGCATCAATACGACTAAAATTTGCTTCAGAAGATACTCTTGATTTGTCCAGCTCCAGAAGTACCAAAAGAGTGTTTTTTCCAGGATCAATAATGCCCATTTGTTGCAGTGTATTGTATCTGGAGATATTTCAATCATTAAACAT
Source organism: Monocelis spectator (assembly GCA_036784945.1). Taxonomy (NCBI): domain Eukaryota; kingdom Metazoa; phylum Platyhelminthes; order Proseriata; family Monocelididae; genus Monocelis; species Monocelis spectator. Next base: position 897 of record JAYMFX010233457.1, on the reverse strand, counting down.
GCCCACAGCATCATATGCACACATTTCTAAAGTATTTATGCCAACAAATACACGCTTTGGACACCGTGTCCATAATGAATTGTTGAAACTTTCATTGACATTCTGTGTCTTGCCATGCAAGCACTTTTTGAGAAGCTCTGGTTGAGAGAGATCTCGAAATATAGGCTTCATAGCAGCCATAATAGTAAGGGGTAGAGAGTTTTTGTGGTCATATTTACCACCAGATAGCTGTGCTTTGTTGTACTTACACCATGTGGATACATTATTTGGACATAAGCCATGAGATGGACTGCTATTTGATGACAGCTTATGAAAATAAATAGCCCAAACTGCTTGCTTTATAGCATCTAAATTTCCTGGATTATTTCTTATTGCCATGCCATAATATACTTGTATGCTATCAATTTGTGAATCTGTCAATCTGTTGCGGCCACCAATATTTTTACCATCATTGAGTAGTTTCCCTTTATAAGATGTTTTCAATTTTCTAAGTCGTGACCCCATCCTTTTTTGTACATGCCCAACACATTCCAATTTATTAATCTCACACAAATTTTATAATTAGTCCAATCGGACAGCACAATACACTCCATAAGTCTCATTCTCTCTCAAATTTGACTGCAAGTCTCACACAGCAATCAATGCTTAGCATTCAGCGGCTTCTCATTGGTCAGCATTTCGTCTTAATTACCGCCGCTTTCAATTTTGTGATATCGTGATTGCATTCAAATTTTAACTACGTTGTGATTTTGTGATTTAATCAGATCAAGTAATTCTATATATTATAAATTGTTGTCTAGAAACCTAATTATCGATATTCTACCTTTGATAAAGTCAACTTTCCATTGTAAATGGGCAGGAAATTTCTGTCTAGCATAATTGTAATTTTTAAGGGGC
>JAYMFX010233346.1:0-21475 GCA_036784945.1 Monocelis spectator | reverse complement strand
AATTTAGTAAAAGAATTATTAAAATCCGATATTGAGTTTCGTCATCACTATGACATCTTGAACTTCACCAATTTATCTGACGCTTGGTATAGGCATAAATCGATATACAAATATCTACTAGCAAGAGTCGTTACTCTTTGTATACTAATTACCATATCTCAATGCGACTATAGGCTCGCATTTCATGATCTGGATCATGATTGATCTCATCACCTTAATTTTGTGATGTTTACTTAATAACTAACTCTATTAACAGAAAATTGAATTCACCCTTTAAGATCCTGTAATTCATTCATTCATTCTGTTGTCAGCTTTGATTATAATGACATTTATTATTATAAATAGATTTCACAATCGCTCGATAGACAACTGTTTAAAAGACAAACAATTGAGCTACAATCAAACATTTTAAACCAACTTTTTTTAGAAACAGTGTGACGCATACCATTTGGATCAAAATAGCATTCATTGCATTTGACATAACGTTTTAACGTTATGTTAACTTTCTTATTTAAATTATGGGTGTTCATCTGTTCACCATGCCACTCAAGGACTTCTATTATTATTAGGACGCAGATCTTTAAAACGACTGTTAAAAAGATACGCTTGCTTACCGATATGTTGTCTTTTTCAAAATATTTGTCACCTTTTGTTAACCTTCACGCTACCTTCTGGATAAGCACTAATATACTGAGTTATCGATTTCTAGCGTTTCGACGCATCTTCCTATTTTCTTTGATGTTGTCCCAAGTTCCCCGATTTCAATCAGTTTTCAAATCTCTTCATTTCTCTGGTCAGCACTTCGTATACGCTGAAATAATGTGACGTCAGGATAGATAATTCTATTGGCTCTCAGGATATGACAATCTCTCTATGAGGAATCTCTAAACCAATAAGACGCTCTCTTTTAGTCACTACTGAGATATAAATAGACTGTAACTATAGCAACGAATTCTTGGATCCAGTATAGTGACGTCACCACTGTTCTTGCGTATCTTCTCGACTTCTTTTGAGTTGTTCCCGGACTGGTCTGGAGCCTGTTTCACGTCGAAAATTCTTAAGATAAGATTATTAGAACATAAGAATAATCTCATGTTCTGGAGCCTGTTTCACGTCAATTATTCTTATGTTCTAATAATCTTATCTTAAGAATTTTCAACGTGAAACAGGCTCCTGGTATTGCAATATCCCGTCTATTATAACACTGCTTGTTGCATAAATAGGCATAAAAGAAACAACAAGTTCTACATATAAAATGTTTATGTGGTTTCAATATTTTTTTAGTCGACAAGAAAAGATATTGAAGAAATTGAAACCCACTGACTTTGCGGCTAAAATTATATTGGGGAACAGTATGCCAATAACATTTTATCCTGGTAAATACTCATTAATTTCTATTGTACTATGGAAAACAATAACATTTTATCCTGGTAAATACTATTCTATTGGAAAACAATAGCTATAAAAAGTGTTGATAAAAATTCGATTACATAATATTTTAGAAACGCAAACAGTTCTGAAACAAGTTGACATAGTTTGGGCAAAATTGAAACGACCACCATTGAATGAATATCAGAACTCCGCTTTACGAAAGGCTTTCAGCTTACCATTGAGTTTGATATGGGGACCACCAGGTGATTATTTGATTTATTTATCTTAGATAAACTTTGTTGCGATTACTATATCGATTGCTTCTGCAAAACGAAATACACCATTCCATTATACTATGCGCATTTACGTACATGTCAGAATAATTGGATAATAATTGGTTGTTTTATTACATAGGTACTGGCAAGACTCTCACCGGTTGTATTGTCGCGTATGCATTCTCTTTGTTGAACAAAGAACACAATCATCATTGTGATCAAGCACAGAGACGCATGATACTCTATTGTGGACCTTCTAACTCTTCTGTAGATGTTGTAGCAAGTAAGATGAAAGGGGATAAAGCGATATAAAGGGATAAACATAAACTCCCATAATTTGCTTATTTCAATTCTATTATTCTATACAAGACAAGATCATGATGAAAGAATGAACAAGATTAACAGAAATACATCCTACCTAGAAATCAATCAAGGAAATGAAGAATATGAAAACTAGAAGAAACATCACAGAGACAAACGATTCCGTAATCCGATCAAACCATATTCTCTAGACGTTATACTGATTATTGTACTTTCTCTTCTCACGCAGTGTAATTTGTGTGATGTAATCGGCTTACGGAGTCGTAATATCAGAATTATATTTTTAATATTTTTTTATTGACATTCAGTCAATCCGTATTTTCTTTGGGGGACTGTCTTCCATAGTTTAGGTGTTTGGTCTTGAAATCAGTTTTTAAAGTCCCATCCGTGCATTTCCGGATTCCATAAATGAGCCTTTAAATTTCCCCCAGAATTAGAGAGTCACCTTAACCATCGAGAATGCACAACACTAACAGTAAATCTTTCCAAGATATTGCTATAATATAGCTGACTAGCTATAGATACAACTCACTTTTGAGAACAAATTATGATAAGTCATTGTCATTATTATAGTTACACTGAAGAACAACTTCAAAGAAGAATACTGTCCTAGAATTCTTCGTGTTTACGGAAAGCAAGTTGAAATCAGTGATTTTCCTATACCCGGAGAAACGGAAAACTTTTCTAGATCCCACGAATCTATCCAAGTGTCGACTGAACTGAAACAGATAAGTCTTCATCATTTGATTCGCGAGGAGGGAAAACCATTTTCAATTGAAATACTGGAGATGGACAAAATATTCAAACGGAAGATCAAATCTGTTGAAGAAAATTTAAATTACATACTACATAATGACCCTAAAATTGACCTCGATTTTATCAAGAAATACAAACAAATCATAAAAGAGGTAAGTTCAACAACAACAACGGTTTTTATTTTATAGCAAACCGCGATAAAGACATTGTTTACGAAACTTAATTTTATTTGAAAATTGCATTTATCCATCCTGATATCTAAATATGTAATTCACATTTTGATGTTTAAAGGCAAAATATGCGGAACTCAGTCAACATGATATTGTGATTTGTACCACATCGGTCAGTGGAGGGCCCATTTTACAGAAGGGTTGTAATTTCTCTCAAATAATTGTCGATGAAGCTGGTATGTGTAAGGAAACGGATACTCTCGTACCACTGGCAGGGGGAAATGCATCGAAATTCTGCAAGAATGCCGTGCTGATTGGCGATCCGAAACAATTGAGGCCGATTATCATTGATAATGTCGCCTCCATGCTGGGATTGGAGATCTCTCTGTTTGAGCGATACCACAAATTAAAAAGGGGCGATGCTGTAACCACAACTCTATGGAATCAATACAGAATGGTAAGGGAAGGAATTAATTCATTTATGTTTATATCTATACAGTTAATTCGAGAGACAACGCTACAAACTTAATAATAATTTATTTAACGACAATTCATAGAAGAATATCAAAGTCGGAGGAGGATCAAAGTGTTCTTCCATCTTCAGACCCGTTTTGAATGTGCCACCGAGATATTTGACACTAGACGCGAAGGTAACATTACAGAAGGCAGAATAGCCATATAGCGGTCTATAACGGGGAACCGCATATTAATACCTCGGTCTTGGTGGGATTGAGTTTCAAGCAGTTGCAGTTGTTAACAGTCATACTTACTTACGTTTCAAACGCCAGCAATAAAAGAGATGTAAATTGTTGTATCATCGGCGTTTATTTTAATACAGTAGACCATGATGAGTGATAATGTCAGTGATTGGAGCAGTGTATAGTGAGTACAGAATCGGTCCAATGACTGGTCCTTGAGGTACACCACATCTTGTAGTTAGTTACAAAGCGACAAATCATATAAAACAGCCGTATAAAAAGATAATTGCAAACGCATGTTATCCTCTATCTTCGGTGAGGATTTGTGTCGTTGGTTCCTCTTTCTGTCCAACTGGTTCTGAGAAGCTTGAGGTAGAACCGTAGAACCAAGCGCCTGTTCAGACAATGTGTTTTCAGGATCTTCAGACAATGTGTTTTCAGGATCTTGATTTCCAGGCTGATTAAAAAGTCTTTGTATTCCCAGATAATATTTAGGTCGTAGGTCGTATTTAGACCTTCTCTCTTTCGCTTCATGTAGTTTTCATGTTTTCAAGCTTCAAAAATAATAATGTATCATGTGCTACTGATGATATCTATTTGGTTTAAATTCGAAAGTCCGTCTCGTCTAACTTTAAATTAATTAATTAAACTTTTTAGCATCCCAGTATATGCGATTTCCCCTCTCGAAGTGTTTACAACAACAATCTTAAATCTGTGCCAAGTATACGCTGGACTGGTTTACCAAATGAATTTATTCATTCAAATGTTGTCTATAACGGTTTAAACTATCGTGAACTGGCTGTGAAACGGAATGGATCTCTAAACACGGATAGACTATTTAGAATCACGGTAATATTATTTTTATATACGATATAATTGCAAGATCATTGCATTGATCATGGTCAACATATTCTCTAAACCTGTTTTTCTATATGTCTTCCTTTATTTTCTAACAGTCATACGATTGTTTGGTTGCTCAACCATATATTTTCTTTGAAGAGACGAAACCATCCTAACTTTTATAATCATTCTTTCTTGGCTATATCCCTCTTCTTCTCATAAGCACAATTGATTGACCAAGTTTCATTGACCAACCCTAACCTAACCTAAACCTAACCCGATACATTTAAACAATTATTTTTGTCAAATGCTGATTATGTATTTTTTGACATACCTATTTAAACAAACATTCATGCCACATCCCATATTTTCCCTCCTGTTCATAGTTTTTTTGTACTCCAAGAGTATTTCGAGTAATAAAATCATTTAGCCATTTGTTTTCCAAATATAGTCTTAATGGTGGTACGGTCATAATCGCCTTTTCTTAAATAAGGAATTATATTTTTAGAATGCACTAAAACAAAACTTTATGTTCGTAGTGCATAAAGATTGGCCGGCAGAACGCCAAACCCCCTTTACAACCATGCCCATGGAATTATCTTTTATGCCTAAGCGAGTCCCCGAACGAATTGCCTTCGTACACGTTGAAGGTAAAGAACAGACTCAATTTATTACCACTGCTGAAGGAAGTGAGAACTCGCGAATGAACCAGCAGGAAATCGATCAAGTGGTAAATTTTTAGCAGCTTTTGGAGAACACTTATTGCTCAATGCTTGAACTTCAAAACAATTATGCTCAACCTAATTATCTTTTAGACTCGAATTTACATGGCCTTACATGACAGATTTTGCAAATCTAATATTGGTGGTGGTCCTCGGCAAATATCCAAGCATATCACAGTCCTCTCACAATATCGTATGCAAGTTCACAAAATCACAGAAGCTCTCAAAGAGAAGGGAATATCAAATCCTAAAGTATCGACTGTCATAAGGAGTCAAGGTAAACAATAAAACCTATACATAGAGTAAAATAAAAACTAAGAGTTTATGCAAGCGTCCATAGTCAAAATTAGTATGGATACACAAATTTGATTTAAGATGTTTGACAAATAGGGTCTTAAGAATAGTCCCGAGCGTCTATTGCGGAGATGTTAGAACAGGATAATATATATTAAGATAGTGTATAACTTCCCGAGAGTACATCGCCGGGATTTGAACTCTCGACCCCTGGATTGGTGGTCAAGTGTTCTAACCACTCGGCCAGCGCTTTTAAAAGCATTCTTATACTGCATGATAATTCAACTGGATGCTGAATCAGACATAGAGATTACTTGAAGCTAATTCAAATTCATAACTCGTCAGTTATTTCAGTTGGATAACCTCCCGGCGATGTATTCTCCGGAATGAAATATTTTATAGTGCTGTATAGAGATTGCAAAAGTCAATCATTTCGGTATATTATGTTCTTTAACTCTCGCTGCCAATCTACGCACCGTTCACCCGATATAACTGTCGCCGCAGTTACATTGGAATTTGTAAATAACGTTGGGTCGATCAAACGGTTTGATTGTGTCTTTGAGAGAAAGATTAAAGAGAGGCGATGCTGTTGGATTGATTAGTTACGTTAGCCGCAAAGTATTTTTGGAATGTATGATGTTACAGATTCGTTTAGAGATCCGTAGATTTTGTTTATTACCACCCAAGAAAGAAATCTTTTCCGGGCCGAATATAGGTTCTTCCATTGGGATAGCCATTAGAAAGCAATGTTGGTTTATGGAATGAAAGTTCGTAGTCTTATAGCTTGGAAGGACTGCCGATGCAACGAGCATGATAGTAAAGGGTTTTGACTAATCCTTTTGTGTAACTGAGTCCAAGTGTATTTTCTATAAACAGAGGTAAGAGTTGCTCCTCTGGCTTCTCAAGTACAGGGCGTCCAGAAATGATAATTTGTTGTCGTGTTCTGTTTCATCAGTGAATTTAATATTAGTATGGAGATTGGTCTAATAGGGATGCATCATTTGTAGATCTGAACACTAGGAAGAAATCGTTCACGTACCGGCGATAAAAGCTAGTCTTGGAGAGGATGGATTCTTTTAAGTTTTGTTCCAAGTGTACCATGAAGATGTTATCTAGTAGCGGGTCCAAGGGACTACACATTGCTACTCCGTTGATTTGTGTGTTGAAGGTGTCGTTTAAAAGAGAACTAACTGTCATTTGAATGTACATTCTGTGTATTTGATATTCAGTTCTCCTTCAACGTCACCTTAAACACACTAATCGACGGCGTAGCAATGTGTAGTCCCGTAGACCCGCTACTCGCTAACATTTTCATGGTACATTTGGAACAAAACTTAAAAGAATCTCTCCAAGTCCAGCTTTTATCGCCGGCTTTTATCAATTTATAGATTGAATTGAGTTGAACTATTAGATATTGATTGTTTGATATTCTGTAAATTTCAGGATCAGAGAACCACTACATCATATTTTCCACTGTTCGCTCGCTCGCTCCTCAAAATATAAACCATTATCCGACACTAGGATGGGAAAGGAAATATTTGGGTTTCATCACTGACCAGAATCAGGTCAATGTGGCCTTGACAAGAGCTCACAAGGGCTTGATAATTATTGGTAAAATATACGCAATACTTCATTAAAATCTTGATTGATTTCCTAAATGGAAACTTTCTCATAGTGCGGGTATGTTTTATTTGTAACAATTAACCAACAAGTAAATTCAAAATAACTTTTGATCGAGTGATGTACAGGAAAAATGTCATATAGTGATAAAAATGAAAATGATTAGAGATGAAGGAGAAATAATGAAAGTGGAAAACAGTCTGAGATAACAGCCAGTCGTATTGGAGAGAGCACGGAGCCCATTATCCGAATCTTTGCTCCTCCAATTTGATCTGGGCGTGTATTGTTGGCATAGCACCTCTTGTGGAGACCCAGTTATGGGGCTGTGAGTACGGGATGACCGAAATGCGGTTGCCATGGCTGCCGGTTCTCATTGGTTGATTATCTTCTGTTCTGTGAGTCCGACAACGCGATCCCAAAGTGGTCATCCATCCAAGGGCGCTCAACATGTGTGCCGATAGAGTTGGAGATTGTTCTTGTTGCTTTCCAAACTTTGGAGGATGGATGGATGGATGGTGAACCATCTCTGCCCATATTACATCACAATATAGTCCCAAAGTGGATAGATGAGGCTGTTACTGAGGTACTTGGGCTATATTGGGACTCAAGCATCTAGAGTTTCATTCATCCTATCCCAGATGTAGTCGGGAATATTTACAGTGATTCTCCAGGAGGCCGGTTCTAATGCTTCCAACCGACGCTGTGACGTCTGTTCCTTTTATTCCTTTCATTTTTCTATCCTATAGGAAACTCGAACCTGCTGCGAGTGAACGAGATGTGGGCGGACATTCTGAATGACCTTGAGGAGCGGAAATGTTTCATTCGGGATGGGGAATCTTTTCTACAGAACTATGGGGAAGATATGCGCCTATAGGATATCATTTTGATTTATTTATATCTATATTTAACTTTTATTTCATTTTCTATTCTATTCAGAAATTATTACTCCATAGACTTTCTAATACTATGTGCATTCCCACTTTTTATGCCTTTCATATTCTAGAATATCACCTTTTTTAAAAGTATTTTTCCAGATTTTAATTTACCTTTGTTTATGATTTGTGATTTTACTGTTATTTATATGACAGCAACCTCATGTGATATCATCATTATTATTCACTCTTAAAATATCAGATATTTTTTCATCAAATATACTCTGACTTTATTCAAATATTACACTCCTTATTTTGGGGTACCTACGTATTGATTAAGTCGATTGATAAAAGATACTATTTAAAATTTTATGATTTCTGGCCTAATTTCGAAGAAAAACAGGAAGTTATGCCATCCGAAAACATTTCGAATTTTTTAACTTAGAAAGACATAGCGAACGACAATTTGCTGAACAAGATATTTCCGATGAAATAGAGATTTAGGTCATTTAGAAGAATCACAGTAAAGCAGATCAGAGACCAAATTGATGAAGAAGACCTCAACATAAAGATTTAGTCAACTAGGGAAACTGTGAGGAACTATCAAAGTCGGCAGGAATTCTGACTTTTCAACAAGAAGGCCTTTTTCAAATACACCACAACGACTTCTCAATACACTATTCTTTATAGCGGTCTTCATTCTGCATTGCGTGGGATATCGATTTAAAAAATATATCCCGGAACCAATAGAGATATATCAACTAGTGACCCTCCACTATGGAAATTTTCTATAGAAATAGAGGGTCACTTAACAGTCCAATGCGCTTGAAAACTCCCATAGACTTTGTTTAGAACACCCTTAGAAACTCCACATACCGGTAATTGTAGGGTTGTTAAGGGTGTGCTTTTTTACATAGAATTTGCAAGCGCATTAACCGTTAAAGTGACCATCCAATTCTATGGAAATTTAATACAGCCCTATCTCTGCAATGTATCTAAATTAACAACAAACAAAATAGGACTGTTAAGTGACCCTCTAATTCTATGGAAATAGAGACTTCTCTCGAATACGAAGAGCATACAGAGATTATGTAGTATCCAATACGCAATTGTAAATTCCGGTGCAAATTCTATGGAAATAAACACACCCTTAGCAAACCTACAATAGGACTGTTAAGTGACCCTCTAATTCTATGGAAAATGACTTTCCTTGGATACGAAGAGCACACAGAGATTATGTAGTATCCAAGGGAAGTCTAAATTTCCATAGAATTGGAGGGTCACTTAACAGTCTTATTACCGGTATGGGGAGTTTCTAAGGGTGTTCTAAACAAAGTCTATGGGAGTTTTCAAGCGTATTCGAGGGTTACTTTATTAACGGTCAATTACCATGCATGTCCCTTTTTAATCGCATGTTGATGTTTGGGGACTGTGTGATGGACCAAAGTCGATATCGCTCGGTCAAAAGAAGGACGAAGCGAGAAAAAAAGTTTAAAGGACTAAATATGCGTGTGATATTGAAGGTCATCAAAGGACTGATTAATTAAAGAAAATATCCATAAACATGTCCAATATATTTAATTTATAATTTTTATGCGCTGTTAAGATCATTTATTTCATTTAATCATGCTGTCATCATGCTGTGTTAAAATGGAAGCTTAGTGTTGTGATTAGTATTAATTATTATAAATCTATCTATCCCCCACCCCCGAAATAAAACTCTATCAAATTGCACTTTAATTTACTATTTTTTCTCATTGGAAAGAAGATAATATGGACAGCGGTGGTATGATTCAGTATTTGTGACCCAATTACTTAACGGAATCACAAATATAACTATACTACTAAATCAAATAAAGGACTCGATATTCAGCAGTACTACTTTAATTTGGGAAGACGTTCAATTTGTTTTCATTCTATCAAAAGTTAAGAAATAGCAATCAAAAATATTTGTGACTATCAATATTATTTTGAAATTTTGCTTTTATGAATAATGGGAATATTAAATTCAATAAAATTATTTTTAAATGCGGTGATTGTAAGTAGCTACCTCTATCAATAATTTTAATGCTACTGTTTGTTATATATAAATGCTTAAAATTCTTAGCCTCTATTTATTGATACTTGGGATGAGATTGTATTTTTCGGTAGGCGTGGAAAAACGCGTGTTAAGTTTAGAAATTATGGGAGGTGCATAGACCTCATCATAGATACTTTCGTGACTGACCTTGACCAGCTGTTGCTAAACTCACTAATTGATTGCGAGAGGCAAAAACTAATGGAAGGCAACTCATTTTTATATCACATGTGTCAATTCGGGCCAAGACCTTGACCTATTTACCAATAACCAATCACAATCAAGTGTATGGGCGATATCATATTGTCAATCACTTGAATTCTATATTTCCTCAAGGTCAATCAATTACTGTGATGTTTTGGAGTAGGTATAGCGTTTATTGAGAGTTTTTGAGTTATTGAGAAAAAGAATACGCCCAATTAATGCGTGATTCTCAAATGCATGACTCGGTGTAATAACACGCGATTTGCTGTGTTCGGTATCAAGTGTACCTAAAACTTTTTTTATGATTAAAGCTTTCAAATTTATTTTCTGTTGATTTTAATTAATTACTTCGCTAAACCATTATTTACTTCTTATTTCAGAGAGTTTTCCTTTTGATTCTGTCACCGATTGTAGGCTTTCTGAAATGGTATTGTCGACCTCTGTCATCTGAAACCATTGTCTATGTGTATGATAAAGTATGGCTTTAAATATATTCAAGATTTTTAATTTACCAATATTTTAATATTTAATCCACGTATATAAATATTATCTACTCTAAAATATTAATAATTTATTTTATCTTTTATCATTCTAGAATGTCGACTTAAAATTCATCAATGATGTAAGTTTTCATAGATATTCAAATTTAAAATTATAGGTATTATATTATATATTGCTTCTTGTATTAACAAATATATCGAAATGACTGGAACGTAATTACCTACGTTATGTTTAAAAAACGTAAAAGTTAATTCTTTTCTTTCAAGTTTCGATTTGATAAAACAATATTAATTATAATAATTGATTCATATACCTAAATACAGTTAAAATATATTATTAGATTGATTCTAATTAGTTATAGAAAATTTGCTGTAAGTTTACCTTCGTCTATATATTTATCAGCAATTTGTCTATATACGCTAAAATAGTGTAGTGTTAAGATCCATAATTTGATTGGCTCTCAAAATAGAATAATATTACTATAATTTGGAATTCCCTTTCTTTAAACTAATCAGGTGCTCTCTTTCTGTCAACTCTATATGTATATTTTGACAGTAACTATATATTTTTCAACAAATGGTTGTCTATAACACTTGGATATTTAAAACACTCATAGCTGAGAGTAAGTGCTTATTTGGATGAAACATAAAACGCATAAAAATAGCATAAAATAAAAAGTAAAATGATAGAGAGAAATTAAATTAATTTAAATTTGTCTATTTCAGTATTACATACATATAATAGTAATTTACGTATGTCCTATGAGTAAATTTGCTTATGATTATGAATTACTAAACTTTCAATTTTATCGTATAGACTGTAAAACATTTAATTGCAGATTCATAAAACTAAGACTTTTAACTTGCAACTATATTGTTATATGCAATTAATATTACTTAATGAATGTATACTTTTAGACAATGAATACAGTACTAAAAATTGAAAAAAGAATCAAATTAGTTCAAGATACATTGGAGAAATTTTCTATTCGACAAAACCGAGAAAAATTGGGGAAAAATATTAAAATGTATGTTTAATATCTTCAGTAACCTTGTAGTTCTTTAACAAGCTGATATTTAATATTTGTTACGTATACGGGTTCAGAGTCACAGCATTCATGGGACTATATAGCTTTTGAATGTCGGGAGGAGCTGTTTTTAAATTTATGATGTGAGGCCTTGTAGTTGATTCTTTTTTCAAAATTGGAGTTTGTCATGGTGAGCTTGTAGCTGCTGCGTTTTAAACTCTTCGAAGTTTAACTATAAGCTTTAGGGGGTTGGTTGATTGATTACAAGAGCATTACAGAAATCGAGCTTTTATATCACAAATACACTCATCAAACTTTTTAAGCAATCTTGTGATAGAAAGTGGGCTATGACAGTGAAAGCACGCTTTGCAAATTGATGTTATGATTATTGAATGAGAGAGAGAGAGAGAGATGGTCAAATATGACTCCTAAGTTTCGTGTCGTGCGGTAGACGAAAAGATTTTTATTCCATTAAGATTGTTTTCGATATTTGGGATTGAGTTATAATCAATTGTGTTGTTTTTTATGGGTTCAGTTTCAGCTTGCTATAGCTGACATCCAACTATAGATACACGACATTCTTCTAAACTGTGCTACCCGATTTATGTCGGTATAATCTGTTTTATCCCCAGGCATACATAATATGATGAGATTTAATGAGATTTAATTATCTTAGGACTGGTGTAAGCTGTGAAGAGCATAGAGTAATAAGTAGATGTGGTGAAGAGTATCTATGTCTATGTACCTACATGTTTTAGTATCGCGTAGATTTCAATTGTTAGACAATTAATATGTGTCATTGGAAGAGATCCGATTATACTGTAGATCCGCATATATCTAAAGATTAATCCATAATTGAAACGATCTGGCGTCTTATATAATGAAGTCAGGAAATCAATACATATTATAATACGAATAAACAATATACTAAATCCTCATCCCAGGATCGACTCCACCAGGCCGGTGGCCCTTTAAAAGTTTTTAGGATGTTTATTTGTTTTTAATTTAGAGGAGTTCCTTAAGAACCTTGAACTTCTATTCAGTTCGGTGTTGCTTTTCAATGAAGCTCGTGATATGTTAGGTATCAACTTGAACAAAGCCTGTTAAGAAAATGTATTGCAGTATAACTATATAATTAAATAAGAATTCATTATTATTGAAGATCTTAAAACATAACCAATTTTAGAACTCCCAGTGAATTGACACCATTCGAACACCAAAAGCAGTTTATTAAACGATCTGGCGATGAAGGTTGGGATGCGTCAGATTCCCGCTTGTCATCTTTATCTAAAAGACACTATTATGAGGCTCCTTCTCGAGTGAGATATGTCAGCAATGTTAGACTCATGTCTGTTACTCCCTTCTCTCTGGCATCCAGTAAAATGGGTAGTTACATGTCTAAGGGGGACATTCCAGCTTTTAGCTATGAGGGAAACGGCCGCCCCAATGAAAAATATGACATCATTTCACAGAAATCGAAATGTCAATTTAAAGATGGCGATCAAATGAATTTCTATGAAAAGTCGAAAAGACTTATTAATAAAGTCAATTTACCTGTTACAAATTATAAAAGTCAGAAGGTCAAATTAATTAACGTGATCAATGAAGGAATCAATGGGAGATCGAGTAAAAAGCAGCATTGTCAACAACAGCATCAGACAGAAAATAGACCAACATCAGGAGATACGATACAAGATGTGGCTTCCTTACCAAACGATGTTGAAGATGTTTCAAACATTGTGGAGGAACTTTCAACTTCTAAAGATACGACAATAAATTTTTCAACTTTACCTACCTTTGAAGTCATTAATTATGAAGATAATTCTCTGCACCATTCGGAAGATAATGCATTGCAAGCACTTGAAGATAACGTCTCCGATGTATCTGAAGGTGACATGAATTTGAAAGAAAAGGCCACCCTCTCTAAAAAGTCCTTATCAAAAAATTGTTCTGTTAACATAGTTCAAAACAATGAAAAATGTAAAACGCCAAACAGATCAATTCAAACTAACAGAATTAATGCTCAACCCTCATGGAAGATTATGCTAAAAAATGCCGCTTCCAGTACAATACCCACACCGCCGCCAATACTTCCAGCGTTACCAAATCAAAATCAAGCTACAAAATCGGACTGCGGAGAGTCATTAAATTTAAAGCCATTGCATTGGAAACCAATCAGACTAACCGACAAAGCTACTAACGGTAGAAGCGCGTGGCATGAATTACAAAAAATAGAGCTACCAGATGATTTTATTATCGACACGACTATGCGATTACAAGAGTTGTTTTCCAATATGCCTAATGAGAATCTAAAAAAATATAAAAGTGTTAGAAAGCGCTCCTGTTCAAATAAAATTTCGAGGAGTAACAGCTCCGCCATAGAACATTCGAGAAAGCAAAGAAGGAAATCAAAAAGTAGATCCCATTCGGAAAATTGTCGACAAATTGTGGTAGCACCAAAACTTTTGAATTTGAAGAGAGCACAAAACATCGGCATCTTCATGGTTGGAAAGCATTTAACGGCAGAGGTTGTAAAGGTAGCAATTTTGGAATTTGATGAAACCCTTATACCCTATGATTCGCTGACTCTTTTAATGGAATTGGTGAGTCTAATTTCATATAACTAAACGACTATAGAAAATTATGTTGAAAATATCTATACGTTATTTCTATTTTCTTTCCAACAAATGCTACGCATCTTGTGCTATGTCCACATCTCAAAAGAATTCATCGTGGTTTTATTATCCTGAGTTAGTGTCTAGCTTTCACCTCTATATACATATAGCAACAGAAAATATACCAGAGAGTTCACAAGTCGTTTATGTGTTTGTCGAACTTCAGATCTTGCGAAGGCTTTTCATATTGCTGTTTGTGCCATCCATCCTTCTTCGATTCACCTTTGTTTGTATTGAAAGAGATCAGAAAATTGAAATCTTTAACAACTTTAGGGTTCGATGCCATCTTCCTTGACAACTTCTAATACAACGCGTAGAAGTTTAGCGGACTAGGTCACACGTCCAAGTTGATGAATACTTCCTAAATGTCTTTCTTCTCCATTTATGGTTAATTTTTCGTCTAACTGTTTGGCCATTTTGACATTCAGATGCGAATATTTGTAAATGTTTAAATTTTAGTATCCGCCAAAAAATGAAATCGAAGGGATTAAAGAATTTGTAAAACGAAATCCAACTGTTGAGCTGGATAAACCAGAGAAGTATAAATACCTATTGTGTTTTTGCAATTTTCTGATGTGACTAAATACCAAATCCCCCGTTGAACTTAAATTTAAATCTGATAGATGCAGTATAATAAGAGTCAAAAGTTCATAGTTACTGGATTGAGGCTGTTACTATAACAGAAACTGTTTGATAATGTTGCCATAAACTAAATATAATAAATATCAAGGATTTCATTTCATTTCATTTCTTACAATTTAGATTTGTGTATGATTTGTCGCTCATCCCAAGTTTTGAGGATCGTGTGCAGTGCCTTACAATTTGCCAAGAAAATCAGGAACTAGCTCAGAATTTGAAATCTCGTCTGTATTGTTTCCAATCCTCCTGTTATAATCTCAAGGAATCAAAATCTGTTCGTTGCATTTTGGCGCTGTTGTTAAAGATAGGCAACACAATGAATAAAGATACTCCAAGAGCAAATGCTGAAGCGTTTGATTTGGACATTTTAGCCACTCTAAAAAATATTAAAGCACAGGTTAAATATTTAAATTCTTTATGGTGTTTTCAGATAGCAACGAAGTGAAATGTTATTAAGCTAACTAGAAGACAGCAGCCATTTACAGAGTTATCGAATACAAAGCATGAAAACTAGAAGAATTGCTCTGTGAAGTATTTTATGCCACTGATCATTTTCCGTATTTTCCGGATAAAATTTTGTGAAAAATTCTCCCATTCCTGCTGAATGGCAGCTTTCAGTTGATCAGTGCTGTTTAACCGACACGGACTCTTGCAAGACAACCTAGACGACATAGTCGACACTATGGACTGTTAGCTGACCATATGTCGGTGTTTTCCTAAAATCCTTTGTTTATATTGGTTAACCCTGTAAAACAGGATTGTGGTGTTTCTGCAGGAATCCTGACTGCTTCGAATTCCAATTCATTAATGATTGAATTTTATCGATTGACATCTAATAATTATAAATCATTATGGCATTAATTACAGGATCAGAGCTGCAACCTATTGTCCTTCCTGGTTAAAGAATATATAAAGATTTATCCACGGGATAATTCCGAAATCTTATTAGTGAAGACTGATCTAAAGAATTGTCTATTCGATTTTTCTGAGATAAGAATGGAATTGGATAAATTGGAACAATCTATTGAAAAATGCATGCTAGCCAGCAAACGTATAAATGAAAATGACCCACAACAATATAAAGCATTAATCATGCAGAAATTAGAAATCTTCTTTTCAAAAAGTAAGCGCAGAGATTCTTGTATGAAGGTAAAATTCCTATCTAGGGTACTAATTATTTATCGATAATAATGTATTTCAGGCAAATCTGATTTGAATGATTTGAAAACTATTTTTGATGAGATGACTGATCAATACAAGGATCTTCTGGACTATTTTTGTGCTCCTAGACATTTCAAACCACTCGAATTTTTTAACCTATGGATAATATTTTTATCCGATATAAGAGACATATATGTGTCAGAATTGGAAATGAATCTAAACTCTGGGTAAATGGTTCACTTATATGGCTTTAAATATATGCTGTGAACAATCATACCTCTATCTCAAAATGAATCACAAAATTCATTTTGTTTCACTTTCAGAAAACAAACGTTCAAAAACTCAAGCAATGGATTTTCTGAAAGTTCTTCCTTTTTATATGGAGTAATATTTTTATATTTGTACAAAAATATGAAATCACATTTGCAATGTTAATTATAATTAATCTAAAGTTAATCCAACATCTAAAAAGTGAGGTAAAGATATTGGAATGAAAATCTGTTTGGTTGGATTATAGAATTTCCTCTATCAATTCTCAGTCATTTAATTAATAGAAATTGAAGAAATTTTGAAAGATATTTTTCATACAATGATCAATGATATAATGTATAGTAATTGTATAATTACTTTTTAGAGCTACAACATCCCTAAATGAACACAGAATTTTATATGGACGTTATTACAATTCATTTTATTTTCAATGTACCTACTAATATAGAACATAATAATATAATATTGAATCCTAATTATAGTGATACATAATATAATCAAATGTATTATAGAAAATAAAATTTTAAAATCTATAATCTAAATTTTATGTTACTATGAAGGTATTAAAAATAGAAAGTTTTTCTGATCGGGTCAATTTATTATATTAGGTATATTATCCTAATTTGCGCATGTTTTTTATTTAAAATTATATCATATACCTAAATATTGGTTTACGAGCAGTTAATTCAACCTTACTTACTACCGCATTTGCCCCACGGTTTATTTTAAGTAACGAAAATTATAATGCTGCGCTTTTGCTTTATTGTCGTCAAAGAAAAGTCGTCAGAAAAATTTTATCTGAATATAAGTGAAACATATGTTACCAAATTTTAAATTAAGAAATCAGTTAATATCTAATTCCAGATGTCTTGATATCAAATGTAATGCTCGTGAAATATTGAGAATTAGATCATAAGCTATTAAACATAGTAATAGGTATGGACTTAAATGTAATGCATTATTTATAATAATGTCGGAAAGTAAAAATTGAAGAGTATTTTAATATCAGATTATGAATCATCAAATTTTATTTTAAAATAGATATCAAAATTTATTCTACTTTTAATAGGCTATTTATTTTAAGTTTGGTAATTTAAAAAATCTGTAGATCGTACTTTCCAAGGAATATCCTGTACAATAAAAATTCCTAAGTATTTCATAAACATACAAAATTATTTCTTCTGTTTACTTCGAGTTAACAGAAATAGGCTGATCCTATACTTTTCAGCTTTAAATGGTTAAACTTTACATTTAATAGACTTTGCAAACTATAATAACAAGCAAATTGTATATATATTTCAATTCATGATTGTCATTACTCTGTCTAACTTTCAGTTGATCACATTTTGCCAAATTTAGGATACTAGAAGGAATAACCCAAAATTGTTAATACCATTATTTAAAAGAGTTTTTTTTACTGCTTTAGGTGTATTTATATTTTAATTATGCTTTTTAGTTTTAACAATTGGTAGGCTATAATTTGTTGGATGTTAGTATTAAAATATGGTTAAAATATTTTATTTGTAGATTAAAATGCATAACCATATTGTTTTGTTCATCCAAATAAACCTTAACTTTTTTATTTGTATAAATTATTTCTGCGCTTAATTTATAAAACCTATTTTCATATTAACCATCAATAAATTTCATCAATAATGCACCCATTAATATTAATTTATTTGCATAAAATTTCTAAAATACTCTAAAACTATTTTAGATTTACCCAATAATAAAGATTCATTGAATTAGTCTAAGACTTTCCTAAATTAACAAAATTAAGATACCTAAAATGAAATTTAAAAGTTTTATCAGTTATCAAAATTAATTATATTATTGATTTTTACCACAGAAATATTCAAATACTGAATTAAATTTTTTTAGCCTAGGTTTAATTTATTAAAAGAATGACTTAAGATTTAAGAAATTTATTAGGTAATTAAATTGTAGCTATATTGCAATCTCAAGTTGGTGTCTGATTTAATGACTTTCCCATCTTTGATTTATCAATTAATTTTCTTTTTAGAAAGCTAGAATACAGAACACCAACACTTCACCATGGTAAGCTTTTGTTGTAGTCAAAATGCTTAAAAGAGTAAAATTGTGTTTATTCCTTTGTGTCAATAAAGTTTTAGAGCATTTTGTTTTCATTATTTTAAACTGATACTTGTTGTATTTGACTTCTAATAATTTAAAAAAGAATATGGCATCATAGAATTTTAAAAATTACCATGTATTTTGCAGAAAGGAAAGTTCACTAAAACAAATTAATAAAAAAATATTTAGTCTATAGCTTATTATAAATACTATTGCATAAGTCATATAAGTCAATCTTAGAGCTCAATTTGTTGCAAAATTGGAGTATTTATCTATGGTTAAAATGTCTTATAATTAACTAAAAATCATAGTTAATTGTATGTTCCAATGGTATTTAAAATACTGAACCATTTATAGTTTGTTTGAGGATAATTATTTAAAAATCTTATTTTAAAGGATGCTCAATAAGATTTGTATAATAATTCTTTATGGCAATATGTTTTGCTCAATTCAATATTGGACTTGTTTTCTACATATTTTTTAATCATTGCTGGTATTACATTGAAACAGGCTATCAACAGGTAGACGGTTTTGAGTTATTGATGTATTTATAGTTGGTTTGGTTCAATGACTTCTAATCTGTGGTTTGGTTTGCTTATTGTTGAACTCACATTAATTTCCTGCTTAATAGTTCATCTGTATTAAAATTATTGTTTATTAAATTCCTTGATATACTTATTTCCTATTATATTTAGAATCATTTAAAATAGTGGTAGAATAGTTTGACATCAAGAACCATAATCTGATTGGCTCTCATGATACATAAGTGTTACAGCTATTCTAATGTATTCACTTCAATAGAGAGCTCTAATCGCTAAATTCTCTGAAATGGATCTGATGACACATTATTAGGTTTGTGATACACCTCTTGTCCAATATGATAGTGTGTCTCATAATCATACTTTATCTCACATCATGTCTTTGAAGCTATTTTTCCATGAATTATAAATGCTACCAATTTGTTATTTTCCAAATCATAACAATATTCAGAGCCAATCAATACAACACAAGAATGGCCTCCATTCTTCATGGAACAATAAAGCATTTACTCTTCCATCAACCACTAACAAAACCATTGATGGAGAAACTACTCTGCATAATATAAGTTCAGATGAAGATGAAGAGCTAAGCGATGAAGAAAATATTACTGACAGTAAGATAATTATTATTTATGAATTCAGATAGGGATTCAGTCTAGAGATTGTTTATGTTTGGACAATTTTTAGGGCCTTTAAAAACATGGATGGAGATTCAGGACCAATCTCTGCTAGTGAATAATTCTGCTCTGATTGTTGACCAGCTAACTAACAGGCTGGAAGGATTGAAAATGTTTTTATCTGAATTAGAATTTGATTTGTTGAAGATATTTTGGGAGATCATAAAAAAGAAAAAAGTGATTCCAAGGTCATGTACTTTAATTCTTCCTTCTTCAATTGAGAAGTTGAAACAATTGTTACACACAAATTACAAAAAGATCTATTCGGGTGAAGTAAGCATAATTTTTAGTAAGATTTTTAAAATAATAAATATCGAAATTGACTATTATAAATAACAGATAACGAAATTGGTTCTTATAGAATTATGCTTTTCTTTTGTAATGACAAAACGTACTCATAAAGTAGCTGACAGTATTTAATAATTTGTAAGGTATAAATTTCAATTGAAAATATATTACTTATAAGTAGTGTTTACAGTTTCGATTTAAAATAAGGAAATTTTAATAAATCGAATTGTGGAATGTAGAAAAGTCTTGAATAATTGATGTGTGCTGTTTATTAAAGATTGTTGGGAATGTTCTAACCGCTGACCAATTGTGCGACTCTTTTGTCCAAAACTTTTGTGTTCAGTTGAAATTATATTCAGTTTCCAGCATGTGGACAAGATTCACTTACAACTACAGTCTGAACCGAGCTTCCAGAGTGATTTCAATAATACACATCGTAAAGAATTGTTTTGCATGGCTTAGTAAAATCGAATTTGAGTGGATTGGTATGTTATTGAATACATACATATGTTTGGATCTCTACCAGTATAAATAAGTAAACCTTAGATGATTACCTATTAGATGAATCTAATTTATGAAGGTGGTCTTGGTTTTCCCAAACAAGAGGTAGATGACAAGCTTGTTGAATATCTTGACGATACGGTTGTTGACACTGCCAAATCTACACTCTACAACAATAATGACGCAGAATCTGCAAAATATTTGCAACAACAATTGATAGGTAATTAATAGGCATTGCTATCAGATTTTACGCCATCAGGCCTTTGTTTAAAACAAACAAACCTCTTCACTCACTCCCATTTAGGTACTCAGCAATATGATCAAGAAGCGATTGAATACGGTCATGCAAATGACTGGCTCTACACATGGGATTGTGATGCAAAAACTCAATTAATAAATCAACCAGACAATTATAAAGTATGGATATTTTTGGAGTTTGTTCATTAAGTTTTGGCTTGATGTGTCTTGATTGACTTGTTATTTAATTTTCACTCCTTGTTTCCCCCCTCTCAAGGAGTGCATCTTGTATCTTGACGATGTGCACTCGGGTTATGCAGTGCCAATTGGCTCTCTTGCCAATGAAACATCAGAACGAATTCCTCTGATTGGAAGAGCAAACTGTGGTCGCGCTTTCAATGAAGACCGAGTGATTGTGAAAGTAAATTCTTTGTTATTTCTCTGGGAGACGTTTTCATTTCCACGTTGTTTCATAAACTTGAAATCACAGCAACTATTCTATTCACATTTTGTAGGTTTATGGTTCTTCTGGTGCAAATCAAAATAACCCTTTAGATAATGAAAAATTCGGTAAAGTTGTCTACGTTCTGGAGTCGGATATGAAACCGGTGAATCAGCTATTCATTTGTCAAATGTCTGTCGACCA
>JAYMFX010233235.1:0-21484 GCA_036784945.1 Monocelis spectator | reverse complement strand
CTCACATATCCATAGATATACTCCAGTCTCACATATCCATAGATATACTCCAGTCTCACATATCCATAGATATACTCAGTCTCACATATCCATAGATATACTCAGACTCAGCTATGAATAAAGCCAACAATACATAACAACAACCATCGACTTTTACTGTGTTCAACAGCAATCCAAGTCTTTTCAAAAGAGGGACACTAAATAATCCAGAAACCGATATCTACTAGCGGACATCCTGTTTGTTTACTTACTATAAACTTTTTTCTTAATTTCCCAATCATGATGTTCGGCAAAACTGCAAAAGATCTTTCTTTAAAATATTGAATTTTTTAAATTAAAAAAAACCGGAAAATAGCGATGAGGTATATCAAAATCAATTTTATCAGCATTTCGAATTTATATAGCACACACGCATTGATTGACTTTATATTCACGAAAAAAGAAATCTCAGTAGAATTAATAATCGCAATTTTGATTTAATAAATTTTCTGTCACTCAAATAATTCGAAATAATTTCCAATGCGACTGAATGAAAGGAGAGCAGAGAAATGTTGAGCATGTGGTAACTCACGGGTCGAATATAAACTGCGTCTACCGCTTGAGAGATTCCGTGCGGCACTTCAACAAATTGCAAAAGATCCTCGCTGTGGTTGCCGCTCCAGAGGCGATATGCCTCCTCGCGCTGGACACAGGCGCGCTTCCAATCCAACAGATCGTCTGGAAACAAAACAACAAGAGGAGAGGCCGTAGCTAATTAATAAATGCACGCCTGATCGAGTCTCAGCAGTCACTCAATATCACTACAAGAGCGACTTCACCTCTGAGATGACTCCACCTCAACCTCTCTCTCTCACGCTCCCAAGATTATCCCAAAGAAGGATAATAATCATATGCACCACCTACAATCTTTCATATTGATGGATCACTTCTTTACATTCAAATATTAAAACAAATGTATCAATAATAGAAACTGAATTTATTTGGTAAAACTAGAAGTCCATAATAATTGTCATAGCGGAGCCCAAAAAGGACAGTTTCTTTCTCTTTGTTTTATTATGATTCATAACTTTACCTGGGAGGGGTGGATATTCGTAGGGAAAGTTTGACATGAGGCGACTCTTCCAATGTGCTGGATCGTTGATATAATCGAGAAACTTTCGGCATGTAGCTCCGAGTCGCAGCACATAGCGAACATCTAGGAAGTTGCAAATATGCTGGAAAATTTCCGGAGGTAGTTTTTCAAAATCTGACATCTAAATTATGATAAATAAATACCAATACTAAGCAAAGCACAAACTTGTCAATGACAAATAAAGAAATTTCCATCATGAGGGAAAATTTCCTTCGTTGCTATATTTAGTTACAGTCGATTTATATCTCAGCAGCCTTATTGGTTTAGAGATAGGGAATTCCTCATAGAGAGAGTCTCATATCCTGAGAGCCAATCAAATTATCTATCCTGACGTCACACTATTTCAGCGTATTACAGTCATGCAATAATACTGCGTGTACAGGCCAACTGCACAGATTTATTTGTGCGTGTGAACCATAGAGATGTAATGAATACAAGGTGATCTATAGAGTGGTGATCTCATTCTCATTGAGGGGACAATTAGAAACATAGCAGCTGCAGGCAGAGTTTCATTCGTGATTAGAAGTCAGCCATTACTTCTTAGCGAATCACAGTTGAGTATTCGTCGATTTGCCTGCAGAATTTGTAAACCCACCTTTAAGAGCTCTATGCATCTTATTGGATTGTTATCCTCTATATGTTGTATTTCTTTTATTTTAGAAAATTAACGAGGCAATGCCAGCTATTCAAAAACAAAATGGCGACCAATTTTTTTGTTTCTCTTGAATATCTTAAAAATGATAAACATTTTCTATATAGATATGCATTTATAAAATGTGAAAAACGTTATTTTACATATATTGCTAAAGTTTCATCCAAATCGAATAAAAAAATAACCCTACAGAGCAATAAAACTGCCCAAAGATTATCTTATTGGAGGTCTTACCGTCAAAAGATGAAAAGTTCTCAGTCCAGGATATTAGATACAACTTATAAAATGAAATTCTGAGTACGATATGAATATGTGATCATAGTGAATACTGGTAACCCAGAAAACCTCGGCAGAGTATAATAATTGAAGGTTTATCGCTCTATATGTATTACAGTTTACTCCGGATAAATCGTCACTCTATTTTATTTCTCTCTGTCAGTTTCCATCAGTTGTAATATTCACTTGTTCCTGTTCCTAATTCGTCAATTCCAGGGATCCCCAAAGCAGTTATTTTATAGTCATATGTAGTAAAAATGCTCCTGATAATTCGACCGTCATTACGTAATCTGTCCAAAGCCATTTCTACTTATCTGTGACCGCCTTGTTATCAAATTTTCAGTATCACTGTTTTGAAAAAACTGGATAATTCTTCACTTTTGGCTTGGCTCCAGGGGTGATGTAATATCGGAAGTATACTGTATAGTGACTTCATATAGTGTTTCTGTACAGATTTTATCTCCATTCTTTAATTTAATGAATTATACATGAATGTAAAAATAAGAATCTTTGTTCAGCAATACATTTCTGTGCAGAAAAATGATGTATTTATTGATTTGGTGTTATACATACGTTGTGATGACTAAAAAACAAGATGCTGAAATTATTTAAACAAATATCAATATACTACTATAATACAAAAATTAGCACAAACAAAACAATTATCATCTTTAAAAAGTGAAGTGTTAAGAAATAAATGACTTTATTTGATTGATTTGACACAACGATTGCTATGATACAAGCATGAAACAAATAATAGAATCAATTTGTAAAAGTTTACAAAACATCAGGCATGATTATTAAATTTTGATAACAAAAATAAAACAAAAAAACTAAATTTTTCCTATCCAAAATTTAAAATTCCTTAATGCTACATCACTACTTAAGTAGTGATTTGTTAATTTAATAATATCACTGTGCTTGTTAAGCGCTCTCTCCAGTGTCCAAATCAATTGTATTTGATGTCAATTGGAATTTCTCCACCAATGCCGAGGCGATTCTGTTGATTGCCAATAGACAAGGTGCGTCCTTTGGAATAATTAAACCTTTATCTGCCGCATCCTCCTCCATAGTGGTAAACGGTGATTTCCCCTGATCACAAAGGCGAGCTAAGCGTGGATCCATGGGAATATTGGCTAGCGGTGGCGCCAATTGCATTTCTTTACACATGGCCGCAGCCCCTCCAGTCGAGGGTGGGAACAAGGCGGACTCGTGATTGCACTTTGGACAGACGAAGCCGGACATGTTTTCCACCACACCCAGGATGGGCACATTTGTTTTGTGGCAGAAGTTGATTTCCTAAAATTAGCAAACATCTTTATGAAAGATCGCAACTAGGCAACCAACCAGAATATCGTTTTTTTGCAAGTCGGCAATTACGAACAATGTGCTCCACATATCGCCCCTACCCCTACCTCAGTGTTGAGTCTGCCTTGATACATGTCACAGATAACAGCGTTATCATTCAGTTAGCGATAAATACTTGTTCAGTTCAGTGTTGTGGAAAGATTGTATTGATGATGCAGTGAATAAATGCCTTTAGTGAGAATGAATATTTTTATGCTCTACGAGTCATCACACTTTGCCACCAGTCAGTACTACACATTCAATATTATGTACTAAAAAAATCGATAGTAAATTTGGTGACTAATTCTATTCGCTGAATTTTAATCATTTCTCTCTCTCTCTGTGTGTCTCACGTAGCACGTTATCCTCTGCATATCGTATGTCATTTCTCTCTCTCTCTCTGTCTCACGTAGAAATCTTTGTTGTGCTTAACGAATGTTTCTTTTTATAAAATAATATAAAGTTATTCCATATTTTCCAACGAATAACAATCGATTATAGCTAGTCTCATGAATGGCAGATAATACTATACTGAAAATAAACAGACTGTATATCTGAATACCTAGGCAATCTTCCGGTATTGCTGTGAAGAGATGAATTCTTGTTTCATTGTTTACCTGCATAATGCAATCGAATACTTATAGAAGTAACTCACCTTTCGTACATCCGCCAACGCAACTTCCTGAGGAGTGGTAACAATAATCGCTCCATCGAGACCACCAACAGATTTGAGGTATTGAACCACCGAGAGATGCTCATCCGATGTACCCGGAGGTGTGTCGATAATGAGGTAGTCTACATCGCCCCAGTCAACATCGCGCAGAAATTGTTTAATCAGACCGTTCTTTTTTGGTCCGCGCCAAATAATAGCGTCGTCAGGATTTGTAAGAAGAAACCCAACAGACATCACAGACAAATTATCTTCGACATAAATCGGTGACCATCCTGAACTGCTTTGGTGAACCTTGAGAAGAATAAGATAGTAAGAAATTACTTTGTTGACTTGTCATATGACTATAATGGAAGTTCTAATAAATAGGTTATCCTGTTGACCCACTTGTTCTCCTAGGCAGCCCATAATACATGGCTGAGATGGTCCGCAAATATCAAGATCCAAAAGGCCCACTTGTTTTTCAGCATCTTGAGCTAAAGAATAAGCCAAAGAGGCACTCAGCGTACTCTTGCCAACCCCACCTTTACCAGATAAAATAAGAATTTTGTGACGAACTGAGGCTAAGCGGGCGGCAATCTTTCCTACATCTGGATCTGGACCTTTCGCGACGCCAGACGTACATATTGATTGGTTAGGACATCCTGCGCAAGCTGATGCTCGTCCGGCTGACTCGCTTTGGGTACCTGGACAATCTTCCGGTACATTTTCTGGTACATCCGACATGACTTATTATTCTACAAGTCATAAATAAGAACAAACAAAATATTAAGACATTTCTTGAAAAATTGCATGAATACGAGTAAATCCATTTTTTAACAAAATGTATACTATACTATACTACAAGAAATACTTTTCTGATTAAATTTTTAAACAGGCTGACGAAATATATCAAACAGGAAATCATTTGTTTAGCCTGTAGGAATTGTATAAACAGTAGCATAGAAAACACAATATTACAAATGTATGGACTAGTATCTATTTTATCATACACAACTTCTAGAGCGTTACAAAAAGTTAATCAATACTATAATAAAAGAATGATAAATAATAATTTATTTTAATCAGATAACAAGTAAACAAAATACAATAATTAGTTATAGTACCTCACACAATTAAATTAATTATAAATAGTTTTAAGAAGTAGAAATATTAGTATTCATATCATCAAAAATATCTCTTCAAAATAGAATGAACATGAAAGAAAATTTCTAAATATAAATATGTATTTAATGAATAGGTAGGTAAAATAATGAAATGATAAATAATACTTTATGATCAAAACCATTGCAGAAGGAATGATTCGATTATTTGATATTGAGCAACATATGAATAGATAGATGGAAGTAATAATAAGAAAATAGAACTTAAAAAGATGAGAGACTGAAATATTGAAAAAATAAATATATGTAGTATTTAATAAAAAATAAGGTCATTTTCTTCTCTTTAATTGCTGAAATCTTCTTGTCAGATCATCAAAGTCCATATTATCTGTCGATGAATCATGGCTACCAACAGAGCTTTCGCCAGGAACAGAAGGAAGTTCTGGAAGTTCAAGATTAGAGGATGGTTGTTCATTGGCCCTGGAGGGTTGAGCAACTCCTGCAAGATAAAACAATATCTGATAATTTGAAATGAAAATAGCATTAAACCTTGCTAATAATGATTCAAGAAGATTATGATTAAATGCTTTAAATTATTCACAAACACATCTGAATAAATAATAAGTAGTGCACCTTTATCGCCAGACAATCTACAAGCAGTTTTAACAGGCGAATTGATATGAGATTGGTAAGAGAGTTTGATTTGATCCTGAAATAAAATTTAATTGATCCAGTTATTTGTTAAATACACTAGAAATCAATATACTTAAGCATTGTAACCAAAAACAATTCTTAAAAGGTAATGCTTACTAAATACTGATCTATCAATTCATCCGGATATTTTTGGGGAGATAATTTTCTGATGACACGTTCATTAACATTATCCAGACTATTACATTGGCAGGCATCAGAAAATTCTTTACTATACTTGCTTTCAAGTTGATCTGCAACTACAGCCAGTTCAGGAACATCCTCTTTGATTCTTGGAGAAACCCATAATATAGTTGCTATCGCTTCTTCCAGTCCTGGGTCAATTGCTCTAATGATTTAAGATATTACAATTCATTATAACATAAAATAGACATCTACTGGCATAAAACAATATCAAATTATTTGATCATAAACATTCAAGTACTTATATTGCAGACCCATAACTTTTAGGTTTAAATTTAGTAAAACTGTAACAGCTGCCCTTGTAGTCTACTAGACCAGCTAAACTGGAAAAGCCAAATGCATAGAACAATCATCCAGTTTAGTAGATTTCCAGATTGGAAATTGTTTTACCATTTTACTAAATCAGCAGATATACAATGAAATTAAGAAGTCAGCAATAGTGTTAAATAAACACTTTATTCTGTTACCTCCAATTCTATGGATATTGAATGGTCTTTAGATATCTAATCTGCAAAATTAGGTCATATTATGCATAATTACTTCCTTAAAATTGGTTGTTAAACTAAGGAATCCTTTAATTCTATGTAAATTTAATACAGCCTGATCTCTGCAATGATATTCCATTGACAATCATTTTAAAAGATCACTGACATTTTTTTATTGATTTTGTAATAAGACTGTAAAACCATGTAGGGGTATATTTGGAGGACCAGTTCTCCTGAAGAAATTAGCATGCCTAATTTATATTTTTTTGCACAGATTTATGCATCAGATTTAAGAAAATTTTGCTTCAAATTCAATTACACCCCCATGCTAAGAATCCTGGATTTGCCCTTGCCATGGATGTACTATACAGCTGTGTCTATAGTAAAACAATCTTATAACTTTATATTACTATATTGTTTAGTTGGCATTCACTTCCTTACTCTAAGTTTCTAAATAGTAAAGATGGGATAACTTATATAGTAAACAGAAGAACTCAACCAGAATCCAATT
Organism: Monocelis spectator; assembly: GCA_036784945.1. NCBI lineage: Eukaryota > Metazoa > Platyhelminthes > Proseriata > Monocelididae > Monocelis > Monocelis spectator. Next base: position 14,414 of record JAYMFX010233235.1, on the reverse strand, counting down.
TAGCCAATATTAAATATATCAGTGACATAACTGAAGGCAACTATGTTTCCTTCTGAGTAAGTGGCTGCCCCTAGAAAAACTAAACTTTGACATTTTCATATACTGCAGCATATAGATCCTACTAATACCCTTTACTAAAATTTGTTCATCAAAATTACACCATTAAAATTTAACAGAATTTTGAAACACATAAAATTGTTTAATAGCTTCTTTCTTTAGCTCTAATTCTAATACATGTCATATTGGTCAAGGTGGAAAGCTTTTTAAATGCCTTAAATGGTTTTAAAAAAACAAAATGGTTCAATAGAGAAATATGCAAATTTTTAGTGACTATTTATTAATTAGATGAACAATCAAGACTAAAAGTTATTTAGATTTTATCCAGTTTCCTTTTATTTTTGAAATAAGAATTAAAACAATTACTCTTGAGTTTGTATCAAACCAAATCGAGCCACAAGAAGGTCACAATACATTTCAATGATTTCAAGAACTTCAACAAAGTAATCTTCTCTTATTATCTGTTCAACTAGTATTTTAGCTCTTTCTATCTTTCCAGATTCAGCGTAGTCAAAAATGTCTTTTCTAGCTTTTAAAGATAATTCAGTCCTTTTCTTTCCTATTAACTTCATTCTGTTCATAGTTAACCTTAGATTTGTTTTCAATTTATCATAATTGGGTCCTGAGGAAAAGAACCAATTCATTTTCTAAATACTCGAACTAGGTCAAACACATAAATAAGAAAATTTCATATATTTAAAAGAATTTTGTTATTTAATATTTAAACAATAAATGACGATAATCTTTTCCGATTCCCGGATAACCTGACAATCTTCAAGTTACATTCTGGAATGTCTTGAATTCACCCAATGTCTTTTACAAATTGATTTTCATAAAATTTTGTCTAGCGATATTTGTTAAAAATCCGTTGTACATTTTAGCATAGAGAGTAGTTAGCACTATGTTTTCCGTGGAAATTATTAGCATCATTGTATGAGCTAACTTTCTTTGTGACGATAAAATTATATAGGTAATAGATAAAAAGGTTTCAACTAGAAATTATGATTCGTGACATGTTATATAGTATACATTCGCATTGGCGTTAGAAGATCAAACCTCTGGCCATGAACTTATAAGTTCATGGCCAGAGGGCAGCACTCTCAAATTAGAATCACATGTTGTTGCATCCTCCCATTATACCTAAGGCCGCCGGATGTGCCACAATCAACCTCGACTAGAAAATTATAAACTCTTTCATAGTTTGTATGGTTTATTTAATACAATAGCTTATAGGTCTACTTGCTTTATTTTTCTCCATTGTCTCTCTTTCATAAAAGTAGTTCGATCTATGTTCCTGATCTATATAGTTACCTATTTAAGCATTTTATTTATGTGTTTTATTAAAATATAAACACGAGGACTACCATATAGTCACGATAGTCCACTTATTATTATTGTGTATCTATACATACGAGGACTTCATACGTGAATTTTTATTTTTGCGTAAAAAGGAAAATCCATATTTGAATTTCAGAAATAGACGCGAAATTTATGAACAGTAAAGAAATATAGCAGGATATAAATTTGTGACTCACAATTCGATTTATTTTATAAATACGAAATAGTCATAATTAAATAGGGTAACAATTATATTTTTTTAAAGAGCAATGATAAATTAACTTATCACATGTGAAGAATTGACCATAAAATGAAAATGTATAATTCGCACAACACTGTATTGTTCAGTGCGCATCACCTAACAAACACACTCGTTTTATAAGTCAAAGTCATAAATAGGAATCACTCACATATCATAAATTTAAAATAAACTAAAAGGAATTGCACCAAACAATAACAGACTGGGTGCAAATAAGTGTGTGCAATTGGAAATTGAAATCTCCAACATATTTATCCATACAATTAATGTAGATATTAAATATTATTATGTTTCGACCACAATATATCTCAATAAGTTGAAGTGTCGGATAGATTATATTCGAGTGCAATAATAATGTGTTAATAAGTTGACAGAATGATTCATGCTTATAGAACAGGCTGTTCGATTACTTCTTCTTGAACCACCACAGTATTAGCAAACATATCGTATAGTGGACGGTGATGTTGAACAAATAGAGTAGTCATACAGATTGGGAAAAAGAAAATCATGCCAAAATTCTTTACACTTGATCTGATGAAAGCACTGAAATTTAAATAATAGACGCTAAGATTTATTATATGTATATTAACTATTTATTAAAAGAAGAAAAAACCATAAATTTGCAAAGATCCAAATTACCGCATTAAGCCGGGATTGTCTCCCGGTACGACTTCAACTCGATTAGGTAAATCGTAGACTTCTTGACAAGAAACAACTCGAAGTCCCATAATCATTTTACCAGGTGTAGCGCCACCGATGCGACCTCCAAAACCACGATGCAAGAACAAGACCTAAAATCGCAAAACATTAATAAAATTATACTTAGAGAAAGCGATATGCACAACAATACAGAGCTGTGTTCGAGATACCCACCTCCAAGAGAGTGACTACAATTCTATTAATGATCTCCGCGGCAATAATCTCTATCGATATCAGATCCCATGCCGTCAAATCTCCAGCGTTTCCTTGCTGCCCACCGAGAATGTTCCCCAAAGCTCTGCGAGACGCTCGAGCGCCGTCAGCCTGATTCGCACCATAATCCCCGTCTCCATTGAGGAGAGGTGAATGCTGACTGATGTAGCGCAGATCCAGATCAATGTTATCAATTAATTGTCTAAAAAATAGATATTTTTTTGTATCAACAATAATCTCTCAAGCACCTAAGGGGGTTTAAGCTGCTCATAATATCGATTAATCAATCTACAGGGTGTCTCAAATTATACGCATCATTTATTATTTGTTTAAACGTTTTAATTATTAATATATTCAATTTGTCGTCAAATTAACCTTGACCTACATCGCTTATATCATAAATAGGTAATGGATTTTCCAAATAATTCAAAATTCAAATTCCATAAACATTCGTTTAACAGTCAAAACTTTTCCCTGAAAGAGTACAATTTTTCAACTCAGATTTAATGAATAAAATTAGTCTCACCTTAGAGAAAGATCACGATTCAGTAAAAGAGCCAGAATAACCTTTATCACCAAGAGAAGACAATAATCAATAGCTTCAGCCATGATTCGCTTCCAAGGATTAGGAATGGTGTAACGACGACCTTGAAAATATTGGAATTAATATACAAAAAAATATGTAGGTCACGTACAATTATAATGAAACCATAGAGATAGATGTCAGAGTTATAGATGTACAACAGTTTAGATGGTTACCTTGAATGGGCAAGTTAGCATTCTGTTCTTCTGTGAGTTGTGGTCGATTGTGTGTCACGGGCGGTGCGCCGGTGGAAGATTGATTAGTGGTAGTTTGTGATTGGTTGGTAGTATTTGCTCGATTATTGGAATTAGGATAGAATGATTGCATTTCTGTTTGAAATTTTTGCATAGCCTGATGACTAGCCTGCACACTCAACTGCCAATAGAAATTCTGCTGCATCTGGTATTGCGCCAGTAGTTGGCGCTGTTGGGTTAACCAGGAATTGAGAGCTTTCATGTAATCTGACAGATTCGAGTAGACGACATTCTTGGTAGCGCCAGGGGAAGAAGGAGTATTCTTATCGGACATTTTTTCAGATTTCTATTAGCTGAAATTGAACAGATAGGTATTTCGATTTTTTTAAATGCAACGAAATATAGCAACGTTTTGAATTACTCAAACTGCGTAAGGCAAAAGATATAGCCTCGAAAACGTCCTTTTAATACATTTTTATAACAGCACCATCTGGGATATTCACTAGAAGGCGAGGGCACCCAATAATGCATACAGAAAAGAGTGGAACGAGACAAGGGACAAAGAAAACCCAAAATGATGACATAACTTTGCGGATCCGAGGACAGTGCAGTAGAATGCATAAGGGTGACATGATACCATGAGGAGAAGAGTACAATCCCTAAAGTGCCCTAAAGGTGGAAGCTCATACAAAACTGCGCAAACTTTGCGCAGTACATGCCAACTGCCCAGACTTATTTGTGCGTGTGAACAGAGGCTTGAGGTGTTGTGCAGCCATGAAAATTGGGCTTGACTAAAATCAGGCGGTGAATGAGAATTTAACTGATGCTGGCGCAAAATTCAGCCTAAGTTTGAACGTGTGAATGCTTAACTGAAGGTTTGAGCAGTTATACACTCAGGTTTGCACATGCTCACATAAATTTACGTAGCTGGCTTGTACCGCTAGTTTACGTATTTTTGCATGAGCGTTTAACACCCCTCCCCCTTAACAGACATCATGATATGGGAATGACATGATTGTAGCTAACTACAGGACATATTGCGCAATCGCTAATATTTTATAATATTAAATACAAGCATTTCACAAGCTTGCGTTATTTATTCACTAATATGGCTTAATTTATATGGTTTAATGGTTGCTTAATTAATTAATTAATTTAAATCATTAAATCTATCAAACAAAATAATTAAAATTTATCAAACAGAATGTTTTTTTAAAATATTAAAAACGATGTAAGTCATTAAAATAATAAATTTATTTCATTGTACTGTAGTATATAGCATATTATAAAACAAGTCTGGATAAATAAAAAAGCTTCTTGAGTAATAATGGAGTTAAGAGTAATTTAAAACACTCTCAGTTATAGACAAATCACAGCTTCTTATACAGTATCTCATAATGGAAATAAGTATGTTAACATGAGAAATAATCATAGCATGGAGCAGAAACAAATTAACATCAAATTATCACTGGCTGAAAATAAACCTGAACCACAACACGATCAATAGTTTGCTTTAGAATTAATTAACTATGTTTCAAAATCGCGCTAATTTAAATTAATAATAATAAAATTATTATAAAGTATAAAACATCATAGCAGAAAAGATTCACTCTCTTTTTATATAACAACAAGTAACATCACACTTAGACTTTTAATGGTTAGTTTCTATGAGATATGGCATTCACTGTGATATGATGATAACTGATCAGTCATCTACCTATTCAGATCAGTAGAAATGTCTAGAGAAATTGCAGTTTTCTAGAGCAAGAATAAAGAGATAGGCACCAAGTTTTTGCGTCAGATAATGTTTATACATATTTGTACATCCTCATTTCTATGAACCGAAAAATCTAAAATATAATAAAGTAGCAAAAACATAATGTTCAAATTATAAGTATTTGTTTTATCATTTAAATTAAATTCTGCATAATCATACCAAACTCAGAGAAATACTGCGAAAGATTTAAAACATAGCTATGATAACATACAAGAAGAATGAAAAAAAATGAATAATCTTAGGCAGATTAACTTACGTAAACATTAGGAATATCACAAAGAAATTCCATAGTGCAATGAAGATTCTAAAATACCGCAAACTTTTTAAGAATTCACGAATTTTCTGACCTAAAATTGATATTAAAATAAATGCAAAATTAAGTATTCCATTTTAATTCTCACTAAATGATATAAAAATAATTCTTAAAATATATTTTTATATAAAAATACGGTTTTGGTCAGAATTATTTAAATCAGAAATGTCCAATTTATATTACCTATTGTAGGTTCAACAAATTCTCCAAAGGATTTTTCTTCAGCACTAAAAATAAAATATTTTGAAAACTAATGAGGTACTTTGAATCATACACTTTTAGAATTACATATTAATCACCTTATTCCATGATATAGATAAATCAAACAACTCAGCTTATGAGCAAACAAAATACACAATAATAAACAATATGGAATTTATAAACTCTAATCATGCAATTCCTCATCCATCCATGTAAAACTTACAATGAAATTATAGGCAAGTTAACAATGCAGTGAGGAGTATTATAATCTGTTGAGGTTATCAATATACATTGGGGAACACTATTTTTGTACTTATGAATATTTAATGGCACAAGACTGCCAATCGCTTGAAATGTTTTTGTACAAAGCAGCTTTTAGCTTTGTATAGAGAATTTTATGCAGAGTTAAGTAACTCTAGAAGTTAGCTTTTGATTGATAATTTTAATAGCTGAGTGTTTACTTCTTTATGCAGAAATAACTTTGTTGATGTTGATGATCAAATTCTAACTTGTCACTCTTAAATTTGAAAGAGAAATAGCATAATGATTAGTTTAATTTTTAATTCATAATGCTTATTAGGCGATGGAATAGCTTGTTTAATAAAATCATTGATCTAAAAACTGGTACCATCACTTATTTCTATGCATAAAATACACAAACTAAAAGAGGCATTGGAAAGCTCTATACAGAAGACTCCGTCATTTATAAATCAAAATTAAAGTAAAGAAATATCTGTAAAGTGGAATTGTACAATACATGGATTCAAAAAGGAGATGAATAGCAAAATTTGATCAAGCAAATAACATATTTTGCTTAATATGTAACACTATTGTAACACAAACAGCTATAATTAGTCATAATTTATAATATGATTACATTTTGACTAACACATGAAAAGCACATTAAAAGGAATATGAAATGAATACTATTTGTAAATACATAGAAGTCAAAGCAGCATAACTTCCCAAACCAATGGCAGCAATATATTATGCATTTAAAATAAAACTTACATATCAAGACTAAATGTAATAAGCACAATAGATATAAAGAAAACTTGATAACAAATAAGAATGTTTACAATAAAAATAATTATTAAATTAACTTACTATTTAAAGTTGAGAACTGCACATGCATTGACTAAAAGTGTACTGCAATATTCAGATAGATAAGCATTATTAAGAGACTGAATCAAACTTTGAATATATAGTTTTATTAATGTAAAACAATTGTTAGGTGACAATGTGCTAGGTAAAACAAGATATGACATTTCATTTAGGATATCAAGAGCATTGTTATTGAACCTATAATGACATATTGAAAGAGAAAGAGATATAGAAATATAAATCGATAAATTAACTCTTTAATTTACTGATTTTGATCATTTTTAAAGCTTAATATTAGTTGCCAAGTAATTCTTTAAATGAGGCAGATCATTAGTGTTTATTTTAACATGACATTTAACAAAGTATTGATCCAATCAGTTAACATTTAGCTAAAACAAATTTGTCAACAGTTAGTCCAACCAAGTCAACAAGTTGGTTTTGACAACATATACGTTTGATAACTTTAGGGCATTAAATTAAAGTAAATGCTACCTAATATTAATTGGGGTATATTTTATGATTCTAATATAGGTAATGCTCATGAATGTCTTAAGATTTCTAATTATAAAGTTTGTTACACACTAATATGAACCAAAATAACTTTACTTAGGGACAGCTGCACTCTGGATATATCCAGATAATTTGATAGAAAATGAAATGTCAGGGACAGTGCACATAGACTGTTTCCTTTTATTAGGCATAAAAATGTAAAAGTTTAGACATATAGCAATAATAGAGTAACCCCTTTTATCTAATAAAGATGCTACAATTGTACATAAAATAAAACATCTTGAATATTGAGAAATTACCCAGCAATTATAATATCCGATATCATATCGAACGTCAAGGATTGTTTGATTCCCTCTTAATAAATATACATGACGCATTATAACAAAATATTTCTTTTTATATATACGAGCTAATGAAATAAAAATAAAATTGTCAAATAAAAAGACTAATATATCTCCATAAATGCATGAAGAATTTTTTATCGGTACTTAGAGAATTTTATGCAATATCTGTTGTATAAAAGATATGTTCTTATGTTTAAAAAAGTCAGTCTGTACTGCTCGAGACAATTTCTTCTCATCAAATCAATAATCAATATAACCTGTGCATCTCTCCTTCTATCTGTTGTTGTATTCTCATCTTTTGGCGTTATATATATTAGTATTATATTCTTACTCATTAGTCTTTATTTTGCCGTGTGGTTGGTGGGATAAAAAAGTTGATATGATTAATAAATATTATAACCAATCTCTTGTTTGTCTGGCAAACTGGGTGAGTTTACATTTGGTTTTAGTTTTAGTTTTAAAACCAAGCCGATAATAAATTCTATGGTTTTAGCTTTTTCTAATCTTTATAAATTAACCATTTAAAAATCTGAAAATCCTCAAATTAGTATAATATAATTTATTTAATTAAAACTTCCTTTATCTATAGGTAGCATAGTTTTATTGTTCAATATACCTACATAAGAAATAACGCATGATTAAATATTACCTAACAATTTTACAGAGAAATAAAAACTATAGAATAAAAGTCCAACTATATCGGATCTCAAAATTACGAAAGTCTAAAATTTCAGCAAACTATACCTATCAATTAATTGGTAATAAAATATATTTGAAATTTCTATCTGTTATTCATGAATTACTAATTGTTTAAAATTTGAAAACGAATATGTAGTCATATGGAACAAATTTTATTCATGATTTATAACAACATAATTATTGACAATAGCAAATATAGCATATTTATATTTTAAGTAGTTGTGCATTCTGATGATAACTTGAGTATATGTAATTGCAAAGTGTAATTGCGTAATTTCGGTTAAATAGTGGATGCAGAGGATTTCTAAGAAATTGCGGTAATATAGTGCAATTCTTGTATCATTCACTTACATTTGAAAATAGTATAGGGTGAAATATTTACAGAAAAAAACAACATTTAAAATCGATTGTGATAGTAAAGCGCTCGATAATGGTTTTCAATAAATGATATTTTAAGTTTTAATGTGTCGAAAGTATTATGATTTCGACACATTAAAGATGTGAATAAGATAAAAGATGTGAATTCTTATTCTCTGTAATATGAACATATGAGTCAGAATGAATCAGTGATGGAGAATTTGGACATCACAACAGAGGAATAATAAAGGATTATTTATGAGTCGCATATAGAGACATTATAATTTACATAATGAATAGGTAGACTATAGGTAACACTTTAAACCGCGAGTGAACACTTTGATTTCCATAATCATTCTTAGACTTATGAATATTCTGTCTTATAATTGGTATCACTTCTTGGACCTTTTAAATAGTTTCGGGAAGCTTGGTCGCTTGTGATGTGAATGGGGTGATTTAGTTTCTTGGACAGACATTTTCGATTGTTGCATGAGAATCATTTTTAGTTCATTTCGACTAATTTTACCATCATGATTTACGTCCCATTCATTTAGAATAACTCGCTTGAAAAAGTCAAGATCTTCTTCATCATAATCCTGAAAAACATGAAAAGTATATAGGATTATTGTTTATTGTATGATATATGTATTCATTTTATTTTGTGTGCATTAGATAATCGTCTATTTAATTCACATCAATTGTAATTAATTAAAAATATATGCACATATGAAAATGAAACTCACAAGCAATCAGTCTTTGAACAAATGAGACAGTAATTGAATGATATAAAAAAATAAGACACGCCCAAATTGCCATACACATGCAAACATATTTGTCACAGATATTTAAAACCTAGCTGCATGAAACATTTCATATTTCTAAATCTTAAATAATATTTTATTGCATTACCTCTTGTGCCAGAGATAGTAAATCTTTAAGAAAGCCTTCTAATTCTTCATTTTCTATCGTTCCATTTCTATCCTGAAAATAAAATTTAGATCAACTTTAGGCAAAGTAACTTAGTTAGCATTTGCCCCACAGGGACAAATGTCTTATCTTCACTGAATCTACAAAACAGCTTATTTTGAGGGAACTAAATGGGAGCATGGACGTCTGAGAAGCTTTGCCTCTACTTTCCAAAGATATTCTCTGTTTTACATAAAGATTCAGTTATTTCATAGAGAATTTCATTTTGACCCCTTTCGGCCGTCATATTCTCTAACCCCTCCATTTCTTTTCCGTCTCCTTTATCTTCTCGTTCATCTCCCCCTCCATTCTTTTTCCTCCTGCTTTCTCCTCGTTCTTCTCTATCTTTCTACTTTCTCTTATACTTCTCCATTGTAGAATTATAGTTAGAGAAACGTATTAATGTGTGATGCAACTGAATCTAATGCATATTATACATACATACGTATAGTTACGAATTAAAAGTTGTCAGGTTTGCTTTTCGACCCAAAGGGTGTCTGAAAATGTTGAAAATCTGGCAGGAACCGAATAATACGGGATGGTTTTGATGGTATAGTTTCGAATAACAGCTTGTAGAACTTGTGCAAAAATGAGTTTCTTCTTTATATAACTAATTCAAATTATGTATCCATTGCATTTACCTGATCATAAAGGTTAAACACTCGGTCGATGTCATTGCTGCTAATCTTATTGGCATTCTTGAAGATTGGTCGACATAAATAATTTTCTTTAACTGGAAGCAGCCTGGAAATAAAATTTAAAATATGAACAGTTTTAACACACAAACACATACACCCAAATTTGATCATATATGTATGATGATTACAACTTAACTACAAATTAGTAAAGGCCTCTTTTAACATACCTACACATGAAATGCGTATGTCATACGTCACACATGTCTCGCTAAATCATGTTGCTACATATACGTATATGGAAACAAATCACAGAATTCCATTTACAGAGAGAGAGAGAGAGATCACTCATTAACTCGCGCTATCATAAAAATGCAACACTATGGCTGAAATTACGAGTAGATCTCAATCAGATTAGCCAATGAAATCAGAGTATTCTCATTCTAATTGAAAGCATTAATGTTGTAGATAGGTGTAGCGACTCTGCATATCTTTGTGCCTACCACGAGAACGAATCAAAGAAAACAAAAATTACAATACATCAAGCAAACAAATTAATATCTCCTATTACGAAAAGAACGTTAACACTTACTTCTGATTGGCTAATTAGAAATTAAACTGTTGATCAAGATTATTGCTAAACCTCCTGATAAGCGGCTCTCATACATACACCTTTCAGTCAATTCTAAATAAACTACGGCAACGAATGTCTGTCTCAACTAATAAACGTCGCTTATTCTATTTTTCTTCTACTATTCTACCACCTGTTTCTGATATCTATGGGAAGTATAAATGCAATGCTGATTTCTGATTGGCTGCTTGAACCACTGAATTTGGCAAATAGAAATGAGCTAAATTTACATTACACAACCAACACGATCATATTTCAGTCCACATGGGTTGACATGACATACTTGTTACCATAGAGTAACAATATCAAGAGAGTTTCACTCTCTAAAATACAGAAACGCATATCGCTGCTTTTGTCGTTCACAATTTCCCATCTCCGCCTTTATAAAACCATCAATTACTCCTGAACGCCTAGTCTGATTTTAATACTGTTTATATCTTTAGAAAGTGCTCTTTTGATATTTTCTTACAGGAAATTAAGTCTTAAAATCAGACTAGGCGTTCAGGAGTGTTATCAATTTGTAATTGATGGTTTTATAATGGCGGAGATAGGAAATTGTGCGCGTTGGTGGGACAAAGCCGCAGCGATATGCGTTTCTGTATTTTAGAGAGTGAACTCTCTTGGTATTATTACTCTATGCTTGTTAATTCTTGAAAAATATAACTATCACATAACCTCTTAACACTTCCATAAAAAGATAAATTTTCAATCCAGCATCGAAGTATTTCTATATTATAAATATCATATAAGTAAATATTTTCCCTCTAATCACAGGGAATATATCCCTTTCATGTACTAAATCAAACAATATGCATCTATGGAAAGGTATTGCAGGTTATTCTTTTGTTTTATACGAGTTGTAGAATATACATATATATATATATAAATATATATTTGAAGTAACTGTAGTTTTAATGTTGTTGTTTAACTGCACAGTTGATTTTAATTTGGTGGAAAGTTTTACATTTCCATGGCAACAAGCGTGCGCTCTGCACGTGTGATTCTGATTATAACTGAGGCTTGATAGACTATTTATTATTAGTATTCAATAGATAATAATTTGTTACTTTATAAATAGATAAATTATTGTTACAGCTAGGTATTTCTAAATTCTCTCTAAATCTCTAAATTGTATTTTGAAACAGTCTGCTCGTGGCAAAAATAACAAAAAATAACCAAGCTTTGATTTCATCAGTCTGTGGACCATTCAGGAGTTAAAATATTAAAAATTACTAAACATATTGTTAAATCATATTGCTACATAATATCTAAATGTATTTTTTTAAATTTTTATCTTTAATATCCAGAGATATGCATATAAAGCGATGATAGATTAATGAGTGTGTTTTGGTTACTAAAAATAGAAATTAGAAACTTTACCTATAAGTAAAGTTTCTAATTTCTAATTTCTAAAATGTAGCCATACTCTGATTGAAATACATTAAAATGGCTAAACATTTATGGCGACTCAAGGGGTTCAGGTTGCAAATATTTAAGAAAAACTTAAAAAGAGAATACCTTGTAAATCTCTAATCTCAACACATTTGAATCCCTGTATGTGACATCGCAGAGTTGATATAAAATCTCATACGCTGAGATTTCAATACATAGAGTTATCTATATAAAATCTCATACTCTGAAATACGTTTTATATCTTAAGAAAATATGACTCTGTGTATTGAAATGCTATGCTTTGATTATTCAAAAGGAGAGAATCCTTATACAAAATATAAATAAGAGTTAAAGTGCAGTATGCATTACTCACCGGGCCATTTCACTCAGCTGTAATTTTCCATCTTTGTTTTGATCAAATAATTGAAGCTAAAAGAATAATTTACAATTTCTAAAATTTACATTGAAAAACTATAGCAGATATCAAACCGTTTCTCTAAGAACGGAAAGAACCATACAAGTCTGTGTGTAAACTTCTTAAATGCTGATGGTTATAAAAAATGAACCGAGCAGAATGATATAATGACCTGATTACAATACTGATTACATGAGAGCATGGAGCTTCATAAGCCATGAGCTTCATCCTTTTTGTCCCTAGGTCTGGCTGAGCATTTAACACCTGCCTGCTCCACTTTCCCAGGGCACTCAGTAGAAGCTTGAAAACAAATGGAAACTTGTTTTTGCCTCTAGTGAGACTCGAACTCGCTACCTCTCGAATAAGAGGCAGACTGTAGTTCAGTAGCTACTGAACTACCAAGCTGCTAAAAGTCTTTTTTAAAAAGATTTTCAATTTTGAGCGATATCAAACTTTACACCCTCTAATTTAATAAATCAACGCATCAAAAAGCTATTATGTATATTTCTTTCAAAGCGTTCATCTAAATTTAAGAAAACTCTTAAAAATTGAATTTGCCTTTGAATGGAAACTCTTCCACTTGATATAACAATCTCACTCTAAATTGAAAGTATTCCTAAATACTGCAGACCGGCGGTGAATATCCCCAACAGGAAATAGATTATAGGTATATTAATTAGTTCTATTCTATTTTCTGTCTCTGTAGCTGTCAAAAGCAACCCCCACACAATAACAACATCATCAACTTGACGTGCCCATCGCAACGCGCTCATAGTCTTCACATGAATGCTTGATTAGCAATAGTAGGTATATGACGAATGTTGAATATCCAAAAAGTATCAAAAGTCAGTTATGCATTAGCTGTGTGCTCAGTGAGATTAGTAGTGACGTCACTGCTGGATCCAAGCATTCGTTGCTAAGAGTTACAGTCTAATTATATCTAGCAGTGACGGAAAGTGAGAGTCTGATTTGTTTAAAGATAAGGGAATTCCTAATGGAAGAATAGAGATTCTTTTATTTTGATAGCCAATCAAATTAAGTAGAGGTATTTAAAAATGCTTGATTACCAGTGTTGATGTGTACTCAATAATAGACTCTTCAGATACTTCCTGGCCGGGTCTGGTTTCTCTTAGCATGTAGAATATGAATTCCTAAAACCATGAAAATAAAAATAAATCTAATCCGTTAAAAAGAGTAGAGAAATTAAATTCACAAACAAATTTACAATTTACAAGTCGGCTAAATTAATCTATTCAAAACCTAAAGTTCTTTGAGAAATCAATGATAATATCAGCAGATATTTCAAACCATCACCAAAACCCTCAATATTTCAATTTGTGAAGATCAACATATCGGAAACTTCATTAGAATCTCTAAACTGTCTCAGTTGCTCAGGATTTGCTTTTAAGGATTTGCTTTTTACTTTTTTTCATTAGAGCAGCTAGTGTTAGACATGCAACTGAGCAAGTAGCTCGATCAGTAACTCAGTATCTCAGTATCTCAGTATCTCAGTATCTCAGTATCTCAGTATCTCAGTATCTCAGTAGCTCAGTATCTCAGTGATCAGTAACTTAGTATCTCAGTATCTCAGTATCTCAGTATCTCAGTAGCTCAGTAGCTCAGTATCTCATTATCTCAGTAACTCAGTATCTCAGTAGCTCAGTATCTCATTATCTCAGTATCTCAGTATCTCAGTATCTCAGTATCTCAGTATCTCAGTATCTCAG
>JAYMFX010233124.1:8826-21493 GCA_036784945.1 Monocelis spectator | reverse complement strand
CCACTCAGCTGCCAATCAGATTCAGTTTAGGTTTAAAAATAGCTTTGCAGGATGGAAAACACCAATTGTTGATGACTTTATCCAAATAGTGAACCAAATTTGTTGTGGAACGCGTTTACTAATTGCTATTTACCAATTTTATTGTGAAACAGGCAACTGGACACCACACTATTTCAGCGTTCAGATTGATAAATTTTAATCATAGAGATCGAACAAACAAAAGTATCTATTTTTAGAAAGCTATTTTTAGATTTGTTGTCATAGACACCACGTCAGCCAATCAAATATCAATATTTGAATTTTATAGTGAGATTGTGTATTATAACTTAAAAATGAAAAGATCCTTTTTGTAGACAATGTTTGATTAAATATAGCAGCTTTTGTTTATTATTCATTTCATCAGGTAGAGCAGTAATGCGAAATATTAGCGTTAACTAACTCAGGGATGTATAAATGATTATATAATGAGAGATTCGCTAATCGGATTAGATTGAACACAATATGTGACGTCCTTACAAAGATTAGTAAACAGATTAGAGGATTACTCTTTATAAACAAGGATTAAATTATCTTTGTTTGATGTTATTCAAGATATTCGAGTGCATAGTAAAAGTAAAATCAATATGAGAATGATTCTAATATTTAAGATCATTTATGAATATTTGCATTTCAAGTAAACAATTATTTGCCTGCCAATAATTTCACAGGTAAGGTTTAAGGTGTTGGTGATACAGAAAGATTGTTTTAAAACAAAATTATTTGACAAGGATATAAAAGCCTGTAAGAAAACAAACTAAATTAACTAATAGCGTGAGATTAATTATAGGGAACCCTCCATCCAACCAAAAACACCTGAATATCAGTTGAACTCGACTTCCACACAATAACTTTCATATCCCTCCCTTTGCCCGTTTTCATTTTAGGGTATCCCCTATTTCCTGGAGAGGATGAGAGTGATCAACTTGCCTGCATTATTGAGTTATTGTCTCTGCCATCACAAAAGTTTCTCGACAAATGCAAACGTACTAAAGTTTTCTTCACATCAAAGGGTTATCCTCGATATTGCTCAATGGAAAATAATTCCGATGGTACAACTCAATTGAAAGGTGGATACTCTAAAAGAGGTAAATGGAGAGGACCACCTGGCTCTAGAGACTGGATCACCGCACTCAGAAGTTGTGAAGATGAACTTTTTATAGACTTTCTTAAATGCTGCTTGCAATGGAATCCTGAAGATAGATTGGAACCCCGAGACGCTCTGAGACATGACTGGCTTCGAAGAAGATTACCGCGACCTCCGGACGTAATAAACAATGGAGATATTCCTTCAATTATCAGCGAGTCGAATCCACAGATGAAAGATTCTACCGACCGCGCCAAGAGTGGTCTTGACAATGTGACTTCTAAATTAAAAAGACTAAGTCTAAATGCTGCTAATGTTTAGCTTTTTATTTAGCCTCTGTTTTTTGTTAACCTCCTTGTAAAGCATGAATGTGCATATTGTACAGAAGCATATATCTATGTATATTAAGCAACGCCAATTTAAAAGTTGCATTTTTATGGTTCACCGAGCATTATAAACTATCAGGAATTTCGTTTTCTTTTTACTCTTTAAAAAATGATTATTCAATTTGTTTTATTGGTAATGATGTGATAATTTGGTATTTTATTTAATGCTCTTTAATCTATTGCTTAGTTGTTATGATATAATTTTCAATATAATTAAAAATTCAGAATCAATTAGAGAAAATTTGAGATTTTACATTCCACAGGAAACTTTCTTTCTTTCCTATTGCTGTAACAAACAAGCCACATGTCTTTCTAGCCTTTAGTGGATTTCATTTACCAAAGTTACTATACAGTATATTTACTACATATTATATACTACTGTTTTCATTTATGCAAAATGCAATATTGCTATCATACATTCAAAATGGTGGAATTCCAATATTTACTTTATATACCATTTTATTTTTCTCAAAACATTTCATATTTATTATTTGTTGGAAGAATGTAAATGGTTCATGCATTGAGCATTAAAGTGGAAATGTATCCAGAAGTTATTTAGTTTAATGAATTAATTTTATTTTAATGAAATATATTACAAACAATCTTTATAATATGGATAATATTGTTCAACATCTTTCAGAGAGATTTATTTGTTTCGTTAAAGAATTTTATTTTATTTTTTTGTGTAAAATTATTTTGATTGCATTCTGATTACTTATTTTCCAAACTTCATTAATCCCAAATAGAAAACTTTTCATTATTTAATTCTGCTTTCTTAATGAGATTTCTGAAAATGTTAATATCGACTCTAGTGTCAGCATGTTTGCCTGACAAGGATACAAAGTCTATAAGCGATAGTCCCGGTGAAAAAACAATCTGGTCAATTTGTTATACGAGTTATAGTAATTTTCCATAATGGAAAAAATAGGTTCGAGATCGTTCAAGTAATTGTGATTCCTTGGTGAGGTTGCTCATTTTCGATGTTTATTATGTCGTTTTTGTCGTAACTTACGAATAATCTTTAAAAAAAAGTATTATCCAAAATGTTTTCTAACTATGTTTTTGTCATCGATTGGTCCAATTAAACAAATTAAATTTCACTTACTTTCAAGAATTAAGCAATTCTTAAATTAAAGAAACAACATGTTAAATCCAAAATTCAACCCAATAAATTGGACATTTTATTTATATCTTTTGAATCTCTAATCTTATCTTTATAGTAAGTATTGCATATATGCCCTATTTACATACTATATTTTCCCGAATTTGTATACCCAAGCAAAACAATAATTCAAATTTTAGGAATATCTCGATTTACTACTTATTAAAGTTTCTATGGAAAATAAGAATGATTTTTATTATTAAAGTGTGAACGCAGTCTTTATCATGAAGAATCAGTCTAATAAATGAATATAATGACAAAAAACATATTTATAGGATTTATAGTGTTATAAAATTTTAATTGAATTCGAATTCTATACAACATAGTTTTAATACTAGAGAAAAATTCCTGTTCTTGGTTAATTTGTACAATATAAGTTTAATAAATATGCTTTTTGTTTTAAATATATGACGAATATGATGAAATATTGACATTCAATGCGCAATATTTATAAAATTTGCTTTCATCACATGCCAAAAAAGTTACTAAAATACTAAAATGGTTTTAGATATCGATCTATTTCGTAAAGAAAAGGGTGGTGACCCTGAAAAAATCAGAGAAAATCAGAGAAAACGATATAAAGACCCCTCTGTTATCGATCGAATTATCGAAATAGACGATAAATGGAGAAAAGGTATATTTTTTCCTGATTCAATTTACATTTTAGACATTCCAAAAACTACAGAAATAGAGATTTATTTCAATTTAATGTAATTACTGATTCAAATGCAACTTACGATTTGACATAAATAGCAAACTTTACAAAATACTTATCATTATCCCACATTCTGGACATATCCTGAGTCTTGAGTACAAGTTATTCTTATTGGTGTCCAACAATTTTTTTCATTAAAGACCTCAAAATGGATACTCATTTGAATCATAGTCACTGTGACTGTAGTACCACTACAACTAGACATTTTTATTTGCAGTTATGTTTTCATATAGGGAAGTTCCCTATATGAATACTCAGTTCTAATGGGGAAATTTTGAATTATAATATTAATTAAGCTTCTTGATTTTAATATGTCATTCCAAATTATTGTTCAGTGACTTAATTAATATTATCCTATTATAATACTTTTTTTATGAAACATTTAACACTGATAGATAAACTAATTAACATTGTCAGTCTTCCTAAAATATTTTGAAATAATATTATGACCTCTTTAATTAAAGAAGATTCCTTAACTTCCCTATAGAACTGAGATCTGAGTCTTCATATTGGAAAGTTCCCTACATAAAGACACTGTTTATTTGCAGTATATCTACATATATCAATCTTAATTCTAAACTTAACACAAGATTACAGTCTTATGCTTAAACAAATTGGTACTTAAAGTTTTCAATTTATTCAAAAACTTGACATTGTTGGGTCAATTTATTTTTTGATTGCTTAATTCATGAAAGTATCTAACTGAAATTTAGACCCCTTTTCACCGAATTATTCTTCAATATTCTAATAATAAATAGTTTAAATAATTCTTATCCTGCAATTATCTACTTATTTTCTATGCTGTAAATTAAACTTTCATACTTTTAATATTCCAAATATAAATTAAAATAATTATTTTTTCAGCTCGATTTCAAGGTGATAATTGGAATAAGCTAAAAAATATGTGCAGCAAATGTATAGGAGAAAAAATGAAAGTATGAATTTTATGTCTATCACATTTTTTAAATAATATTAAATTCATAAATACTTGATGTTATATTTTTGATAGAATTGAATTTTTTTCAAAATCCACTGGAAAGATAACTAACACTATATACTTTTTCAGTTTATTGAGTGCAACTTAATATTTTGTTTTAGGCAAAAGAAGCAAAAGGTGACTCAGATGAACTACCAAAGGAATTTGTGTTAGATAATGAAACAACCTGTAAAGATGATATAATGGTAAATTTATATCTGCTGCATTTTGCAATGGCTGTGTTAATTTTGTCATAACTTCTTTTAATCTAATTTATTAATTATTAATGATGAGTATTTTTAAATGGTAATTCATAAAAATTACAAAGCCACAGTAACTGATGACATTAGGTCATTTTTAGACTCTAACTGTAAGACAAATCAAGCAGGTCAGTGTTAGCCTGGATGAAGCCATTCAACAGACTCATGAAAATCTCACTAAACTAGAACAAGATAGAATGGAAATTTTGCGAGAAGTGGGGAATCTTTTGCATTCGAAGGTTGTGGTCAGTGATGATGAGGTAGTTAAAATTATTCATCTTATTGACAAAAAATATGACAATATTTTATCTGCTCATTGATAATATTATTCTTGCTTCTATTTCTAACAGGATAATAATCCAGTGATTCGTACTTTTGGTGATAGTAATAAGCAAGGTCAATATTCTCACCCTGACTTGGTTGTTATGATTGATGGTTTTGATGGAGAAAGGGGAGCTCAAGTATCTGGTGGAAGAGGCTATTTTCTCAAGGTAAATTTCATGAAGTTATTTACAAAGTTTATGTTTCATCAAACACAACAAAATGTATGAAGAATATATTATGTTCAAAGTATCACATAAAAAGACACCAGGAGAATAAAATCGACTCCACAAATCCAGTAAGTTTATAGGCTATCAATAAAGCTGCTGATCAAAACTACTCTTCTGTTCTTCAATTTCATAATAACGTTTTATAATGTCTTAGTTACTTTCCAAAGGGTAAAAGTTTCTGTTTCGCGTTCTAGCTAATTGTATTTTACAAGAATGCTATGATTTTATTCAGCTTATGGTACATCTTTGTTGTTTTTAGGGACCGCTGGTCTTTCTGGAACAAGCAGTGATTCAATTGGCTTTAAATATACTGTGCGATTCTGGTTACACTCCTCTTTATACGCCATTTTTTATGAGAAAGGAGCCCATGCAAGCTGTTGCACAATTGAGCCAATTTGATGACGAGCTCTATAAAGTGATGATTTCATAATCTATAACTTCTAAAATAGAATTAATTGTCTTTAATAATTATTTCATCCTGCTATTTGGTTTTAATTAATTGTTTTCAATATGATTGATTAAGCAATAGTTCATACTGCTATTAAGATCACATATTGATTTAGATGTCATATTATTAAAATCTCGGTGACTCTTGTAGCTTTATGCAGTAGTTTCTTTGTTATTATCATTACATTCTTTTATGTCGCAGTTATGGTTGCAATTTCGGTTGAGCTCATATTTATTATTAAGAAGCTTGGAATATATATGGAAGCTTCTAAGAATAAGAAAAGTTTTGCATTAATCAATTTTATTTTAAGTAGACTGACTACTGGATTTCAGGATTGAAGAAATCTGTAGCCACAAATAAAAAGTGTTTTTTTCTGGATCGCTTGATCATTGTTATGTTCTGATAGCAAATTAGGGAAGAGGTCTTAGGTATGATTATTTATCGTGTTATTATAAGCCTCTACTTCAATATTTATTATTTTTTTAACTGAATTATAGGTGGTCGGTCGTCGAAGTGAAGATTCTGGCGATGTAGGTGAAGAGGAGCGCTATCTGATCGCCACCTCTGAGCAGCCCATTGCTGCATATCACTGGAACGAATGGATTCCTACTGAACAGCTACCTATCCGATATGCGGGTGTATCCACATGCTTCCGTCAAGAGGTTGGCTCGCATGGTCGCGATACGAAAGGAATATTCAGAGTACATCAATTTGAAAAAGTGGAGCAGTTTTGTATTACTTCTCCTCACGATGACTTGTCCTGGCAAATGTTTGATGAAATGTTGGGCAATGCAGAAAGATTCTATCAGGTAATAATAATAAATCAACATCTTTTTAAAATCCCCGAGACACATGGCTCTGTTTCACAATTTTCAATTAGTGCCATGCATCGAGCTCTTCGTTCCCATTTCCTCATTAAGAAGAGTCATCTTGCATGATAGTGATAATGAATTCTCATTTTTTTTTAATTTAAAGGCTTTGGGCATTCCATATCGTGTAGTTGGTATTGTAAGTGGCGAATTGAACAATGCCGCTTCTATGAAGTACGACTTGGAAGGATGGTTTCCTGGTGGTAAGGCATTCAGAGAATTGGTCTCCTGCAGTAACTGTACTGATTATCAATCGAGGCGACTCCATATCAGATATGGACAGACAAAGAAAATGAACCAAAATGTAGGTTTTAAATGGTAATGATTCAATAAAGGCCCATGGATAGTAAATCTCAAAACAAAATGAAACCGTCTCCCTGCTCAATTGAATGCATTGTATTTCTTGTTTACTCCAGGTGGAATATGTGCACATGCTAAACTGCACCATGTGTGCCACTACACGCACTCTGTGTGCAATTTTGGAGAATTATCAGACTGAGGATGGCATCTTGATACCTGAAGCCCTGAAGAAATACATGCCAACCAGTGAGTTTTGATCTGCTACATGTTGCTATTTATAATTCAATTTGAGTATCCGAATAATGAAGGTGATTTTATTTATTTCAATTAAATGAAAACTTTAATATTTAAGATAAACTTGTTTTTTTTGTTGTTGTTTTTAGTTTACGCTGAAAAAATACCGTTTGTAAAATCTGCTCCAATCGAAGTTGAGCCAAAGAAAGGAAAGGGAGGTTCAAAAAATTTAGCTGATGGTGTGAAAAAAATGGATCTCAATTAATGCGATGGACCTATTTGCTAAGCATGAATAATTAATACTGCATACATATATCTTATCATTTTAAGTTGTGTTTGTATAGGTATTTCATTTCTCTCTTTCAATTAAGTGTACTTGTTGTTGTTTTTTCTTATCAAATTAACAAAGTTAGTAATTTTTTGTTAAACATATATATTGCTCTTTCCTGCTTAATATATAAATCAAATAATAATATTTTCTATATTTCACAGAAGTATTTTTTGCTAAAAAATATAATCATTGGTTTAGTTAAATGTATTTGATTGCAGACTGATAGTCACTTAATCTGTTATCTAGTCGGCGTGTGACAGACATAATTCTATGAAACTGGCTTTGATTGTTATTAGCACTGAGAATGATAGTTTTGATTGCATTAAATGCAATCGCTGTACACAGTTTCATAGCCTACTGCTTCGTCCATAAAAGGTGCTTTTCAAGAGTTTCTGAAAATAATACCTAAATTTAACAACGCCTCACCTAATGCTTGCAAAAACTCCCGCCAGTTTTGCAGAAATCATAAAATAGGGAATACTCAGTTTATGGATGATTATGGATTTAGTTTCAATTTATGTAGGCTCAGATTATACTTTAAATAGGCTGTATGTAGGAGTAAGATATTAATTTTGTTATTGTTTTAAAAAGGTAAATTATTTTCTAAATCAACATAAAAGTTTCGATATTGGAAAATTTGTCGTAATGTAAATAGTTTTTTTAATATTTTCTAAATATTGTTTTTCAATATATATCAGGCATGTTTTATTTTTGCTAATCGTTATGAATATTTTATGTAACATTTAAACAACTAAAAATGCCATCCCAAGCATATACTATCTTAGAATTTCAAATATAAAACTTGACTCTATGTTCTTATTGCTTATTCCAGTAACTTTACTGCGGCATTTAATAGCAATAAATTATTTTGCTATAATGTTTTTATCTTGATTTTCAAATTTTTCTGATTTGAAGTACAATGTTATTGAACTACTGAAATAAATTGAACTACAAATTTGTTTTTGAACATTTAACTGTGTTTTGACCTTAAAGAAGTAAAATTCAATGATATCAGATTTAAACTGGATTAATTCTGGTCCAATTATTTACCTATGTAGTCTATGCTTATAATTAAATTAAGATATTTACTTATTCTAAACTGATTTTCCTTGACTCTTGACTGACATTTACAAAATTCTGGATTAAATTTATATAAAATGTTTTTAACAAATTAACAGTTCTTATCTGTGTGTTCTTACCTTACTAGGTCATAAAAAGATAAAAAGTATGGGACTCCCTGTGATTAAAATAAAACTTGTCAAAAATTAATTGAAATTTGAAAGTAGAATATGAAATTATAATGCTATTTATTCCAGATATATTGATAAACTTATATACTTTGAAAGAAATCAGTCAATCATCTGGATTGACTGATCATCATTTTAAATCATCTATGGTAGATGATTTATTAGTAAAATAATTAAAATATGATAAATTGTAGCTGGTTTCCCCATCAGAAACTCTTTTCTTAGACTCATTGTCATTGTTTTCATTATATGTAATGTAACTCTATATAGATATCTATTGTATAATTTTTTTAAGTTGCCAGATTTATACCAATTTAGTTATTCATATAGCAGCTGGAATAATAACAACCACATATTTCAAAAAGGAGCTCATAATTTAGATACTATTTAGATTATATCTAATCTAAATTACAGCCAATGTACAATATATGACCCTATCTCTGTAATTAAATATACATATTAGGTTGTATTAACAAACAAAATTTCAGGGTTACTGTAATGGTCCATTGACTGTTAATGTGACTCCAATTTCAATAGATAGGGAACCTATATATTATATGTATTGTACTTCCATGCATATTGAGAATAAAATTAAAATTACTATTTTCTAAGTGACAAATGACAGTTATCAATATACCTAATTTTTTTATATATACCTAATTAATAATGGCTGTTTATCTTAATATGAATATCATTTTAGTTTTAAAACATGCAAATATACAAAATGAATAATCAAGTCTTTTAAAAACATACATTTATTCAAATATACATCAGGGAATACTTAACTATACACCTATCAAGAATTTCTGTACAATTTGTTTCTTTCTCAAAAGCAATAAATTACAATAATGGAGTATTATTTCCTTGAATGCATTATCAAAATGTTGGATGTAATAATTGGTAAAAATTTCAATTTTCACTGGTTTTGAAACAAAATTGATTTCTTGAGTTTATGCCTTATTCTTGTCATAGTCATTTCTAAATTAAAGTTTGAAAAAATCAAAATCAAACTTTAGTATCAACTTTAAAACAATGCTCTCAACATATAGGTAAAGAAATTCATATTTTAAAATTATGATTATAAATCTTAATAGTATTCAATGGACCATTAACTATCAACTCAATATCATAAAGAAAGAAACTATGAAAATGTAAAAAAGCAATCTTATATAAAACAGTTATGAATAAAACTTGAAAATGAATGCTTATATAAATAAAAATCATTAGTTTCTTTTACAAGTATTGCAAAAAATTGAGTCACAAGAAGCTTCATTGATTCTTTTGCAATAAACGTGTGACCAGAAGAGATCCCTATCACAACCAACATTTCTAATATTGATGTCCAGATCTTTCTGGCAGGGAGATCTGCAGAATGTTCCAATGTGTCCCAAAGTGTAATTTCAAAATATTTTATCTATTTATTTTCCAGGTATACCTCAATTCTTGAGTTATGAAGTATTGCAGTTGAAATCTAATTCATTTTTTATGAATTGATATCAATCACTATCAATATCAAGTTGGAGGCAATCTACAAGTTAGATTGACAAAGTTAAAGCTGTGCGAATTGGCATGGTTAGTCGTAGACGCGATATGGCTAGAGTGCGTAGACCTGAAGTGACCTTTGTAACTCCACTGACAGATAGTTCCAGTTTATCAGCAAATTCAACCTCTTCTTCACAGATAAATATTGCAAAGGCAAAAGAAAAAGAAAAACTAGAGGGTAAGATTCAACACAAAATTAATTTTAATGCATCAATTTTTGTTTTAATTAATTTAAACTAAGTGAATTCATATGGATTCTAAGCTCTCTTTCTTGATTTTAGCTAATGAGAAGCGTCACTATCCGAATGTTATTCTCTGGCAAAAAATCGAATCTTTGATTGAACGAATGCAGACTGAAGATACTGGCATACCGGTTCGAAATTTCAAAAGTTTTATGACTACTACTCCCAGTGTTTTTACAGGTTAGTTTTATTTTTGATGTTTTAATTATAAATTAATCGAGTTGAATTATTGAAAATGGTGATCAGATTTGAAATTTAAAAAAATATTTTTTTATGTTCCTTGACAAATGTGCCTAAACAGTAGGAATTCATTCTTAGCCTTCGATGATGTATTGTTTTTATTAGTTTGGTTATCTAGAAAATGAGGAATAGGTCAGAGTAATAGCAATCGACTTTTAAAGGCGTTCGACACGGTAAAGCATTCGACCATCTTCGAGAAAATGAGCACTTTTGACTTTCAAGATGAAGAATAGTAGAAAAGTCAATCAAGAAGACATATAGTACCAAATCTTCAATGCACTTATTATATGCCAAGAATAACATACTCTCTATCAGCATGGAAAGGCTATTGTTCTAAAGAAGACCTAATTAGAATTAACGCATTCCTAAAGAGATCGAAGAAATTCAGTTACTTGTCATTCACTCACAAAGGCCATCGAAGAACAATGCAAAGATTCCAATCAGAGGCTCTTCAACAAAATGATCAATGCGGACCACGTTCTACACGACTTTCTACCGCCCGAATGGCCAAGCAAATACCCTCCGAGAGACAAAGCAAATATCCCCCGAAAGACCAAGCAGATGTGCCCTGAAAGACCAAGCAGATGCGTCCCGAGAGACCAAGCAGATGCGCCCCGAAAGACAAAACAAATACGCCCCGAAAGACCCAGCAGATACGCCCCGAGAGACAAGCAGATACGCGCCGAGATACCAAGCAGATGTGCCCCGAAAGACAAAGCAGATGCGCCCCGAATGACAAAGCAGATACGCCCCGAATGACCAAGCAGATATATCCAAGAAGTCACAACCTTCTGATTCCGGTGTCATCTACTAACTTTTTGAAAACGTTTCTCGTCAGAGTACTTTATAATGTGTAATGAATAGATTGAAATACGTATGACATTTTCATCAACTATAGCTCATTATTATTATTATTATTGTTTTCTCATTGTGTATGATTGTAGGATGTGATCTAATAAGCTGGATAATGCACGAACTCAATATGGAGGACACCCAAGAAGCTCTTCATTTAACCAGCATGATCTCCGCGTTAGGCTATATTTTTCCAATAGAAGAGCACGTCCTCTCTGTGAAAAATGATCATTCTCTCTATCGATTCCAGACTCCTTGCTTATATCCGAGTCGATCTTTAGAGGCGGACGGTGTTGATTATGCGGTTTATTTGAGCAAGCGGACTATGCAGAATAAGCAGCGGTTAGAACTATCCGATTATGAAGCGGAACGGTTAGCGCGGCTGCAAAGTCTTTATTGTCATAAATGGGAGTTCATTTATATGCAAGTAAGATCATATAGAGGATGGTTTTTCCTTTCTCTTTAATAAATTAATAGTGACATCTATCTACACCTCAATGGTAAGCAGCGTATTTGTCAATCTATTTTCTGAAATTTTCTTTAGGCTGAAGCAGAGGCTAAGGTCGATAAGAAGCGGGATAAATTTGAACGACTAGTCCTTGAGTCTCAGGAGCGAGCGTATTGGGATGTCCACAGACCTGTGCCTGGATGTGTCAATACCACCGAGCTGGATATGCGCAAATTGTGTCGAGCTAAACGCCCTAAGAAGACCACCAGTCGCCCCTGCAGCTATCCAGTTTGCTCCGGTCCAGGTAAGATATTCCACCCCAACTTTGTAGTAATGCTCCCCTAATTATTTACAAGAGAATAGACCTTTAAAATTAATAATTTAATAATTCCTTAACGATGTTTCCATGAAACAGTTCAAAAATGAATTGTTTGCAACCTTATTTGGTTTGCTTTTTTAATAAATTGTTGTTTAATATTTTCAACTGCTTATTTATTCGTTAAAAAGTGAAGATTACTTTTGTTAATTCAGGTGGTCACTTGATTTTTAATGGATTGGACAATCTGTCTCCTCAGGAACGTGTTCTGAAATTCAATGCATTTTCTGAACGAAGTCGCATCAAGTCTTCTAAAGCGGCAGAGAATGTACAGGTATGGATTGAATTGAATTGAATAAATTGATCAGATTGGTAGGATACTGTAGAGTAGAGAATACAACCAATAAGAATTGGATAAATTGATC